>JAADYK010000482.1:0-19310 GCA_023338225.1 Halophytophthora batemanensis
GCACAAGCGATGGATCCTCGGCCGCGTTGTACGGGTGCTGCGAGTGTTCAGCGGCCAGGTTTCAAAACTGGAAAGACTATTCCACTTGTCCGAGGTTGAGACGAGGTGGTTATCGAACGGAGAATGGTACACTACACCGAGAAAACGGAAGCTTGAGGCAGCTTGGCACCAAGGACGGCGCGTCGCAGCATCCCTAGGGGACCCCGACATCTCGACTCAGGCAGCGTAGGCGTTTGGAAGGACTGAACAGAGTAGGCAGCGCAGACAGTGAGAGTTCGGTGACTTGGCTGTCGAGGTGGGTTGGCCCTCCTCGTATTGGCAAGCATCACCCGAGCAGGAGATCTATACACAACGTGAAGTAGTCTGTGGGTTTCAACGAAGCATAGCTGTAGTTTCTCTGAGCACAGAATTGTAAACTGCTACAGCTCCACCGAGTCAGACAGGTTTGCAGCCCAGTCCATCCCGGGATGGAAGCTAGGAGCAACGTGTGCATGTGGATCCTTAGTTATATCTAGCCACGGGTAGACTTGCAACGCGCCCTCGCCTGAACCTTTCGTGCCTCGCATTGCATTACGACCACTTTAGCGAGGTAGACCACTTCCGTCGCTGTGGGGTTCCTCGTCTGGAATGCTCTCCGTGAAGATGCCCTCTTCACCAGTAGCCCAAACACCAACTTAACTCCCCATTCGACCTGCATGAGCGTGGCTGTTCTCGTCCTTACCACCCCTAGTTAGCCACCTCCTAGTTCGTGTGCTTCGAGTTCCTAGATCGCTTGCACTATGTTCATTTGCAAGGATCGACATGCCGGGCCTTGTTGGATTCACTCTAGAACGTGACGTGCTCTTCTGCGGCTCGTCCCAACCCCAGATACTGAAGCCAAGACAAGCAACGGCCGGATGGAACGAGCGAGCGATGGATGGATGGACGGGTCTCGTGCTGACTGTGCTGTTGCCAACGCTCTTGCCTGGGGTCGAGGGCTGAGAGGAAGTCGGGCAGGGTTTCTACCGCACAGTATCCCTCCGTCATGGCGAGCAGCAACAGCTCACTCAGTGCCAGTGCCGCCGCACTAGCCGCTGAAAAGGAGAACATCAGTGTTGATCCCTCAGTATCGGTATCCATGTCAAGCCCCGACCCCACGGCGCTGCACATTGCTCTCTGGGTACGTCTTCGCGTCTTCTTTTGCCTTCTGTGCAGTGTTGTAAGCGAGATCCTCAGCTTGTTTCGTGGTTCACAAGAGGCTCGCGTGTTCTCAAGCATGTTACGTGGGTTTGAATATTGTGCAGAACGGCAACTTGCAGCAGATCCTGGAGTGTCTGCGTGCTGGGGGACCTGAGGCGCTGGAGGCACGAGACGCACGAGGTAACCGCGCGCTGCATCTGGCGCTCAAGTTTGCGCACCGCAACTCGGTCACGATCGTGAGGACGCTACTGGTGCGTGTGGAACACCGCCCTGCGTCAGTTGTGAGTGCTCTGAGTTTCCTAATGAACCTGCGGGGCCTTTTGTGTTCTATCTGGACTGTAGGATGCTGGGGCCCGCGTACGCTCAAGGGATGCGGCTCGGTGGAAGACGATTCACTTGGCTGTGGCGTCGGCGAACGAGGACGCGATGCGTCTGCTAATTCGCCGAGGTGAGATGCGTTTTACTTCTTGTTCAGTAAGATTGCATTGGAACACTCCCGACTCACAGTATACTCTCTCCGTCTTCGATGTCGGTATGCTGGATATGCATCCGCTTTGCCTGCGTGCATTCCTGCTGCTGCTCATAGAGAAAAAGCAGGCGCCGCAGCTTCTCCAGAGGAAGATTGACTACCTGTGTCCACGACTAGCGCAGGTCCCGGATTTCTATTGCGAGGTGCACGTCGGCGTGTCGACGTGGATCCCAGGTGTGTCGCGCTGGCTGCCTTCAGACACGGTCAAGATCTGGAAGAAGGGCGCAGACATCCGCTTTGACATGTCGCTCGTGGGGTTCGAGCACGGTGCATGGCAGCGAGGCAACCTGTCCTTCCTCCTGCTGGGCTCGACTGGTTGCTTCCTGTGTCTGGACAACGAGGCCGCCACCTGTACCAACCTGCTAGCTCCTGGCTCGGAGCTTGAGGATGCGGACGTGGACCAAATGGTGCATTTTTTTATGGTCACGTCCATCGTCACGATGGACTATGACGCTTCCAACGTCGTATTCGAGGAGAAGCGCGGATGGCTCTCTGCTGCACCAATGGCGCGAGACGTCGGTCGCTGGAAGGGTACGCGCGTTTTCGACATGAAGGGGGTAGAGGTCTCACTTCTCATGCGCAGTGCACAGGATCCAAGACACCCTCCGCCAGTCTCAAGTGGAGCAGAGGTACGTTATTCCTTCCACATATCTCTGACTGAGGCATGACGGAGTCGCAAAGTCCCTCTTTTGCTGTTTTGTTCTCGTGTGGTGTAATTCAGGCCTCTACCCGCGACACAGTGGCGGAGATGGCAGAGGCGACAGCTATCGCAGATCGATTCACGGAAGTCGTGGTGGACTCGAAGGCGCACCATACAGTCTCGATGGAGTTAGCGATGGGCGAGGCGGTGACGTGGAAATTCTCCACTGAGAAGCATGACATCGCGTTCGGTGTGCGATTTCTCACTGAGTGCAATGGCCAGGACAGTGTCGGTGCCACGGGCGACAATAATCAGGAGTGGGAAGAGGTGGTGCGTCTCCAACGCACGGCGTCCCACAAAAAGGAGCAGAGCGGGTCGTTCAGACCCGAATGCCCCGGCACGCTCGTCTTCAAGTGGGACAACTCGTTCTCGGCTTTCCGGTAAGCCATTCTTAGTTGGGTAGAGAAGTCACTGACGGTGTAGGCCAACGAACGAAGACCCACTCTTGTTGATGCACTTTTGAAATGACAGTCCGAAGAAGCTGCGCTTCCTGATCTCCCCTGAGAGAGGCGAAGCAGATACCGCAGAGAGTAAGACCCGGGAGGCACACAGAGCCAGAGAAGAAGAAATGACGTTCAAGGACTGGTTTGGCGTGGGCATTGAGAGTCTGCCCGCGACGCTGCGAGCGATGCGGCCCAGGCACCGCATCATGATCCATGTGCAGCCTCCATGCCGAACATTTGCCAAACCGTTCCCGGCGACCGTTTACATGAGCGACCAGTTCCCCCTCACGGTACGCCTGTCTACCTTCTTCTGCCATTATTCCCGCCGAAGGGTTCGAACCCATTGTATTGAGAGCATTGTGGCATCCTGTGCTGCTGCGTTGAACCTTGCCTGAACGCGGATCATTGCTCTAGGTGACGGAGTTCCTGCCAGTGATCGAAGTGCTCTCGAAGACCACCAGTGCCTTTGAAAGTGTCAAGAAATTCTTCGCAGCGGTACGGGAGCGCTCCAGCATCTAAGCATGCAACGAAACTCTGCTGTTTACTGGCAAATCTGACGGCTTGCATTTTTTTCGTGCTGGTATCTGCTTTGCTGTGCCTGCAGTCGCTGACGGAGGGCTTCCCGGTGCAGTTCTGCTTCCCACTGGTGCCTTCGGTCTCGGCCACCTTCCGCTTTGGCCGCATGGAATTGCAGACTCCCGACTCCCGTCTCTTTGTCGTTCCCAGCACTTATCATGCACAAGTGGAGGACGTGCTCTCGCCTCGCACACACCAGGAGATGCTGCAGCGCGTCACGGCAGTCTAGGAACGCCTTTCAAAACCAGCATTTGACGCGAGCCTGCCGCTCGGAAGTCGACAGAGGCGCGTGTAGCCATCCACGATGGAGACTGACGGGACTCCACGGCAGGAAGGGGCACATGAGGTGGCAGACAAAGGACAAGAACGACGTGGAGGTAGGCCTTGTGTGAGGAAAGCCAGTTTGCACGCGTGATATGCACATGCATTTGTTGATGGAGTCGGTATAGCACCACTGCTACCACTGGTGGTGGTAGTTCGATTGGCTTGGGGGGAGCGTGGTTCCCATTCGTACCTCGCATGTATCCCCACTTGGTTTCTTCACGTCTAGTGTACTTGCAGTTGTCTGGAGCCGAGGGCTCATTGTTTGGTCGATGGGAAACGCATCGAGGAGGCTCGCATTCCTTGCATCCCGACGACAGCTGGCTCACAAGACTTTAGGCGACTTGCAGCGAGGTAACGGGTATACTTGTGTACGGCATCGCCGGGGTCTGTACGCCGGCTTTCGCAACGGCTCCACAGCGGTACTGGCATTCCCTCTCAACTTGCGGCACTGACAGCGGTAAATGGCTACACACGCTTCAACGTGGCGCTCTCCACTGCAAGGGTGTTCGTTGAGACGCAGGCAGAGAGGGCCGTTGCAACCACGACCACGACCACGCGCGCAGCAAGCAGTCGTTTCCACACGCTGCGCTGCGTAGGACACGAACGTAGAGGCCTTGTGCCTGAAGGGGGGATGCCTTGGCCACCATGTCCCGCTCCGTGCACTGCATGAGCCCCGATCATCCTGGCGAGGCGGTTGTCGGTGCTCTGTTCGTGCTGGCAGACGCGTGCTCGCTTTTCCACCAATCCGAACACGGAGATGCTTGCATATGAGCCAATCACACGCACGGTTCATGTCCAGCTTCGAAATGTCGCTGTTGCAGCTCGTGAGCAAGGGATCGAAAAGCCTGCCTTACTGCATTCCTCATAGTAACCACTACTACTGTATTATAGAACTATCGTATTACAAAGACAGATACGTCCATCTTCACATAGCTCCAGGCTCACTAGCGCAGTTTAAGCGAGCCTCCCTTCCAACACCAGCATATCGCTATAAACGTGTAATCACAGTATGCGTTTAGGCAGGGACATCCGCGTCACCTGTCCTACGCTGCTTGCACTGCTCCACATCGAGAAGCACCAAGCTCAAGGAAGCCTCGCAGCGCGCCATTGCGCAACCCACGCGCTCGCTGCACACGCCACCTCCACCACCGCCTCCCATGGCCACCCGCAGCCCCGCCAGCCCCACTGCGGGGCCGCAGAACGAGCAAATGCGTCGTCTGAACGACTCGCTTGTCAGCGGCTCGTTCTCGCGGCAGGAGTACGACGAGCTGCTGCCCTTCCTCGCCTCCAGCGCCGACGACGACGAGCGCCAGCGTGCGGACGCCGCCTACGCCGCCTCATTGGCCACGGCCGACCAGCGTGGCGCTAGGTGTGGTGTCCCTCCTCCAAGAGAGCCCGCGTCAGCCTCGCCTCCCAGTAACGTCACCTTCGCGAATCAACCTCAAGAGACTGCGGCGCAGCGCCCAGCGCCACGCACAACGGGGCTGCAACTGCGTTGCCCAGCGTGCGGCACCGCCAACGACACGTCGCTTGTTTCCCGCTGCCAAGTGTGCGAGTCGCGTCTGACCATTGGTGACCGAGTGAGCTCCAGTCGTGGCGCAGTCAATGGCGCCGCCTACAACTACAGCTCCAGCGCGAACGCGGATGCTAGTGCTGCACTGCGTCGTGGCTTGGACTGGACGCCGCGTGGCGTCTTCTCTTCAGCTGCCGACGGGCGTGTGCGCATTCACGATGGCGTCTTCTCCTGCGCCATGCAGACGACGCAGACGCTGGCTACGGCGGACGGCGATACGTGCGAAGTGTTCGTGCTCTGTTGCAACTGGCAGCCAGTCGAGAGCACGACCCCAGCTACCTGGTACGTCTCCCAGCGCTTCAGCCAGTTCGAACGACTGCACAAGGCGTTGAGACGCCGCCTTCCTCGTGCTGCCGCCAACGCGATGCCGCCCTTCCCGGCCAAGTTCCACCTCACCCGGCGTCTTGAGAAGCGCAAGCAGGCGTTGGCCACGTACATGCCTCGACTGCTGGACATGTGCGCACATCTGCCGCAAGCCCAAACTGCGCCTGAGCTGGACGAGTTCCTGGACATTACGCACCAGGTACAGCTCTTCCGTCGCCATCAGCCAGCAGCTGCCACCGCAGCAGCAGCAGCTACCAACGTCGTCAGTCGCGCGTCCGAGTCCACGGCTGCTACATCCACGTCGTCGTCACCTTTTCCGGCGTTCACTGGCCGCGTTGGAGCTTCAGCCACTCCCACCGCTGCGCCCATGGACGAGCAGGAGCTGGCACAGGCCGAGGGCGCTGTCCGCCTGCTGGCTGATGCCGTGCGTCGTGCCAGAGGCGACGTCCGCGGAGACGCCACAGTGCAGCACCACCTGGACGTGTGTGTGCAGCTGGCACCCGGACTGCAGCGCTCTGCTGACGTGGACGACCCCTTCGTGGACGCTGAGCTCATCCCGCGCGCGCTACAGTGCCAGGAAGACCTGCAGCAGGCCGTCGCGCTCTACAACGACGCGCTGCTGGCCGTGTCCGCCGTGCCGCCGACGCCGTCACAGCTGGAACGTCAGCAAGCGTCGCAAACCGAGCCGGAAGAAGAGCCTGAGGGCAGTCGGCACGTGCGTTTCCAGACGCCACAGTCGGAGCCGCAGCAGCAGCAGTCGCAGCAGGTCCCAGGGCTTCATGTGCGCAACGTGGTGCCAGCCAGCGCTGCGTGATGGAGTGCGGGTGGCTGAGACCCGCAGTGTCCTCCTTTGTCCACATGGCTGGTTGGGGCATGCACCACTGTATCTATCTATCTAATGACGCGCACCACGTGTCTTTCGACAGGCACACGCACGACGGTAAGCCACCACACACGCGTGGCGAATCAATCTCATGGCATGCATGGCTTCTTGTGGGGGTTATAGGATTCCGCATTTCCAGTGGGGAGAAACATATATGAACCGATATGCAACAGACTATCACTCGGGCAAACGGAGCGTGGACCACCTGTGGCAGTGCCTCCATCCATCCGTCCGTCCGTCGTCTCGTCCCGTGCGTCTGCATCTGCGCGAAGCTCCCGACGGCTTCAGCACCTTGGCATGTCTTGCCCTTCTTTCTCTCTTGGCTATTGCTTGCTTTGACAGGACTGCGTCGTTCTGCTCTCCTGCCGCCTACACGCGGTAGCTGGGCTGGTACGAGTTCTGCTGGCCGGGCACGTACGGCGGTGGCGCCTGGGCGGCACCACCCTCCTGCGCCGACAGCGCGTACGTCTCCGTCACCGCCAGCAGCGAGTCGTTGTAGAGCCCCATGGTGGTCTCCAGGTCCTCCTGGCACTGCATCGCGCGCGGGATGAGGTCCACATTCGCGAACGGGTTGTCCAGGTTAGCCGAGATCTGCAGACGCGGCAACAGCTGCACGCACACCTTCAGGTGGTGCTGCACCGTCGGGTCGCGGCGTAGATCACCACGCGCGTTCCGGATCGACTGGTTCAGCAGCGCCACTGCCTGCTCTGTGTGCGCCAGCTCTTCCTCGTCCAGCGGCGTGGGGAGTTCCGTGGGCAGTCGCGCTTGTTCACGAGCCGCCATCCCTTCCGCGCCACCAGCGTTCACGTTGAGCGCACGGCCAACACCTCCAGCCGCTCCAGCGCTCTCACCAGCAGCACTGGGCGTGGCAGACGCCAGCTGCCGACGGTGCTGCTCCACCTGGCGCGACACGTTGAGGAAGCGGTCCAGCTCCGGCACGTTGAGCGTCTCTGGCAGACGCGCACAAAGGTCCAGAACCTGCGCCACGTAGCGCTCCAGGCCCTGCTTGCGCTCCTCCACGATGGCGCTCGAGTTGCCTGTCTTGCCCTTGAATACGCCGCCCAGCACGTGCTTGCGTGGGAAGATAGGCATGGTAGCCACCGCCGTGGGGATCTTGCGCTTAAGGTCCTTGTGAAGCTTCTCGAAGACGCTGAAGCGGTGCGACACGAGCCACGTCGTGGCCTCGCTGAGCTCCTTGGGCTGCCACTGGCAGCGCAGCACGTAGACCGTGTACTCCGTGTAGTTGTCGTCCTGCAGCACCTGCGTGCGGTGCATCTGAGCCTCGAAGTAGCCGTCGTGGATCACAATGCGGCCGTTCTCCGTCGAGAAGGACCCCAGCGGCGCCGTCAGCGTCGACATGCTGCTGTGCTGACGAGACATGGACTGACTACGGTAGCCGTACGGGTCGCCCCCCACCGCTGCAGAGTCATCGCTCGTAGTCAGAAGCGAGCCACACTCGTCGCAGTGGTTGCCATTGGCCGTGTTGTTGGTGGCACCGCAGGCCGGGCAGCGAATCTGGATGCCGTACACGCCAGTCGAATACAAACGACTGAGCGACTCCTCCTGCTCGGCGCTCAGGGCGGCACCAGTCTCCTCCGGCTCGGGCTTCTCCAGGAGGAACGGCACCAGCTCATCGTATTCCGTCTGCGCGATGGCACCACTCAGCAGCAGGTCGTTCAGCTGCTCCAACTGCTCACGGTTCTCCTGAGAGACGTCGTCCGGGATCTCCACCACGTGCACTTGGCCTGCGGGCGTCTGCACACTGTTCACCTGCGCCAGGCCGCTCAGTAAACTGGCGCTCACGCTCGCAGCCTCCAGCAGCGCTTGCTCCTTGCGACGCTCCGCTTCTTCACGCTCGCGCTCCATACGCTCTTCCAGCTCACGAGCTTCGGCGATGGCGCGCAGTTCGGCCTGGCGCTCATGCTCCACCGCTGCCGTGGCCTCTGCCGCCGCAGCTTCAGCCTCAGCCACAGCAGCCGCAGCCTCCTGCGCTAGTTTGATGGCTTCCTCCTCGGCGGCCTTGGCCTCCTCCTCCATCTTCTTGCGCTCTTCGTCAGCTGCAGCACGCGCAATGCTCTCACGACGCGCAATCTCAGCAGCAAGACGCGCCTGCTCTTCGCGCCGCTTAGCCTCCTCTGCCTGGCGTCTGGCCTCCTCGGCCCGCGCAGCCGCCAACGCGATCATTTCCTGTTTCTTCGACTTGAACAGTCGACGCGCGGAGATGCCACGGAACAGCGCCTGCACCACCAGCACAGCCGACCGCTTCTTCTGGAACTCACGACGCACCGACAGTGCACGCCACCAGCGCTGGATACGCACCACCGAGTTCGTGCGGAACTGGATGCGGCGCAGCAACCGGTTGAACAGGTTCTGCGAAATGACCTTGGCCAGCGCCACGCGCCAGCGGCGACGCGCAAGCCACAGCTTCATGCGCGACACAATGCGCTCACCATCCACGGCCCAGTTGATGCGCAGGATCGAGTCCAGCACGGCGATCTTGCCCGACTTGAAGAAAAGCTTGGTGATACCAAGCTTGTAGGCGTCCATAGGGACTTGGAAAGCCCACAGAATCGCCGAGATGAGCGTCGGATCGCTCTGGTTCGCAAAGAGCCGCTGTGCATCCGTGGGCATGTACTGCTTGTAGGCCTTGACCAGCTCGTTGTAGGCCACTCGCGTGGGCAGCCCCACCTTCAGTACTTGCGCCGTCTGCATAATGCCCTGGCACCGCAGCTGACCCACCACGTAGCGCGGGTCGAACATCCCCACACGCATCAGTGCGTTCGGCTTGATGCAGCGGATGAAGTTGCACCGCGTGGAGTCCAGCGTGTCCACGAGCTCCTGCATCTGGTGCGAGAACTTGGCCGCAACGCTCTTGGTCAGCTTCTTCTTGCCCGGACGACTGACCTGCTCCGCCTCCTTCTTGAAGAACGTGGCGGCCAGCTTATTCGTGGAACCCAGGAAGAGCTCCATCATGTCTGGCGGGACGGTGTCGTTGTTCTTGTCGATAAACGACCCGATCGTGTAACTCACAGCGCCGGCAAAGTGACGCACGATGAACATGTGCTGCATGTCCTTCGGGTGCGGCCGCGGGAAGTACGGGTGCTTGGTATGCTTACGGTGCAGGGCCGCCAAGAACTTCTCGTCGCTCGGTTTCGGGTTCATCGCTTCGGCGTCCAGAATGCTCAGGATACCGTCGGGCTTGGCCTGAATGAGCTCCACACACTCGCGGTTGTCCGGCCACTTGATCTTGCCCACCGTGATGCCCTCGCGCTTGTACAGCTCCATCTCGGCAATGAACACTTGGTTGTTGAACGTGGCCTGCAACACTTCATTTGTGTAGTTGATCAGCAGCTGCTCGAAATCGTTGCGCTGGAACGACTCAAAACCGAAGATATCCAGGACTCCAATGTAGGGCAGCGGCTTCGGGTCGTGGCCCAGCGAAGAGTTCACTTGGCCGATCACCCAGTCGAACAACCGACTGTAAAGGGCCTTGGCGATGGCATCGCGCGCGTAGACGGCGTTCTGCTCGTTACGCCGCACCGTGAACGTCTCCTCGCGCGTCACGATGTCACGCTTCATGATTACCTTGCTAAGCTTCTCCTCGTCGACGCCCAGCAGCTTGGCCGTCGTGGTCATAGCGCGCTTGGCCGACTCCTTCTCCAGGTAGGCAGCCTCGCCTTCAGGGGTGTCCTCCTCCTCGAACTCAATGTTGCCCATGTGCAGCAAACCAGCAATGACGGAGAAGATCACGTGCTGCAGCTGGCTGTCCATACCCACGCAGCTCAAACCACGCACAACGGCCTCGAAGCACGCCCGGTCATCCGTCTGCTCAGCGACATAGCAGTTGCTTTGGTTTAAGTAGCAGAAGTCCTGCGCCTTGGTGAGCTGGAACTCCTGCCGCGCCGCCTCGGACGCACCCGCCAGCAGCTGGTAGAAAATGTGGAAGTTGCGCTCACCGTCCACCTGGTACACTAAACGCGACTTCTCCAGCAGATACGTCTCCACGAATGCACCCGCCAGCTTGAAGTCGCCGTCGTCCGTGAACTGCAGCTTCATGAACTTGCCGAAGCGACTCGAATTGTAGTTTCGCAGCGTCTTGGCGTTACCGAAGGCTTCCAGGATCGGGTTCTGCTCGATCAGTCTCTGATCCAGCGACGATCCCGACTGCTGCTGGCGGCTGTCAGACAAACGCTGGATATCGTCGCCACGCGCCTTCTTGCCGTACAAACCACGTGTAGTCAGGTGGTTCAGCACGATCTTGGACGACTCCGTCTTACCGGCACCGGACTCGCCACTGATGACCACCGACTGGTTCGTCGGCATCTCCGTACCCGAGTTGTACACCATTTGCTGGTACGCCATCTCGGCCACGGAGAACGGGTGCGGCGCGCTGCCAGCCGTGTTCACCACTTCGCTGATTGGCGGGTTGCGCAGCTCTCGCAGCGGGTTCACGGCAATCAGCACGTTAGCCATGAACGTGTACGGCTTCTGACCAGAGCCATCACCACCGTCCAGCTTCGACCGCTCTTCCAGGTTGTGAAGAACACCAGCCTCGTGGATATAGTAGAGGGAAGTCATATCGTCCGCCTCACGAGGGTTGAGCGGTAGCGCCAGTCCGCGATCCACCTGCTGCACCTTGCCGGCTTGGGTGCGCACCGTGACTTTAAGGCCGCCGATGGCCATGACGGTAGCCTTGTCCCAAACGCGCTCCTGGGCGCCAGGCACCCAGATGGTGTGACCCACCTCCACGGGCAGCACCTCCGTGTCGGCGTCCATCTTCTGCTTGCCAATGGGCGGGGGCGTCGCCATGCTATCCTGTTCCGCTACTTGGGGGCTTCACGCGCGACTGGATGTGCGTCTTCTGCGGGCGAGATCTCAACTACCAGCGCGGGCGTTGGCGGCGAGCGAGGGGGCGATGGAGGGCGGAGGCGGCGGGGGGTGCGACGGGGGCGACGAGAAGGAACGCGAGGCGGGGCGAAGCGACTTGCGGGCAGTGCGCGCTCTCCGCTTCCTGGGCTTCTTCTTGCTGCTTGTGCGGTCGCTCGCGGGGCTTGAAGTGATCGGGAGAAGAACTCGGCGGCTTGCCTCCCCCTGGGGCCCTGGAAGGGGGCGGAGCGAAACTACGACGGCCTGTGGGCGGCTTGTGATTGGCGCAAAGTATCTTATCCGCGCGCGCATTGGCGCAAAAGCGCGCCGTGGCCGCTCGTCATTGGCCGGAAGGACGCGCAGGATACTTTTCCGCTCCCAACGTGCAACTTGCAACCCGCCGAAAGCGTCACAAGTGGCAAGAAAACAGCCAGTGGGGAGCAGGGTTTCCGCCAATCAGCGGTCTCCACCATTGCATTCTAGCCAATCCCGACGACGCACGCGCCTCCAAACGGAAGGAGCGGGTCCACAACTGACTCCATGGCGCGGAAAATGGACGTGTGCCGCACTCCGACGCCAGAGACACCGGACTGCACGGCGGACGACACCAAGCGGCTTCTTGGCTTCGTCGCGTCGTAGCACAGCGGCCTGTCGCCGGATGGCGCGACGTCGCGGTGCGCCAGGCAGGCAGGCAGGCGCCAAGCCGCGCAAGAGAGCGCAGTCGTCCACGCTTGCAGCCCCAGCCTGCTGCTGCTCCTGCTGCTGCTGCTGCTGGTATTGCGGCGAGAAGCGCGGGCGAGCGGGGACTCGTACTCGTCTGCGTGCACTTAGTATTGTCTTGCTTTAGCGAGCTGCGAGGGGGAGCTGGCGGCCAGCTCCTGCTCTTCTGGTTGCTGGTGTGGCCATGGGAAGCGAGCGCGTGGATCGGCGCCGCGGGGGATAGGATCCGCGTCCACAGCTGACTGTGGCTGGGTGACAGCGAACGTACGGGCCAAAGATCCCGCTGGAGCTTCGACAGCAGACGTCGATCAGCGCAATCGGAGATCACTTGGCCGTCGCAAAGCGCTCCATGCGCTTTCGTCGCTTCTCCTCGAACTGCGCACGCACGCACGCACACACGCACACACGCACACACGCACAAGTCAGTGTGGGCGCACACTGAGCCATGATCGCTTGATCGCACGACTGCACCTACCACCTCCTTGGTCTCGAGGTTGAAGCGCTTGGCGCGCTCCAGACGACGCTTCTCTTCCGCGTTGAGTCCGAAGCGCTCGGCGCGCGCCTCCTTCTTCTCGTCCAGCTGCTCCGCACCAGCACCACCATCACCGCATGCCGTTAGAACCGTCCGCAATCCGCTGACCAAGCGACGGATCTGCTGGGCTACAGCGCCAATGCGCACGACCTACCGTCTCCTTCGTCTCCAGGTTGAAGCGCTGTGCGCGCTTCAGCTTCTTGGCGCGCTCCTCCTCCAATACTGCAGCGCAGACACACCCCGCCATACCACAGCACAGTCAATACTCCATCTGCCAGTGCGTACGCTCCATGGAGCCCACAAGAGACACCACTGTACCTGCGCTGGGCAGGTTGAAGCGCTTGGCACGCTCCGCCTGATCGCACACAAGAAGCAGCCACCACCACACGCACACACGCAATAACAGCGTCAGCTTCCTGCACGAACTGTCGTGTCCATACCCATCACCCGCAGCGCGAGGCAGGACATGCACCTTCTTGTCCTCGAGGCTCACGGGGATCCCGAACTTGGCCGCACGCGCCGCGCGCTTCTCTAGCTCCGTGAGCGGCTTCCCAGGCGCGTCCTGCGTCTCCTTCTTCTCCGTGGTGGGCGTCGCTTCCACGGGATCCGCCTTCTTCTCCGCCACAGCCGCCTTGGGTTTCTCCCCTGCGGCCACCTTGGGCTTCTCCTCCGCCGCCTTGGCCTTGGTCTGCTGCTCTTGCTCCGCCTCTGCCTCCGCCTTGGCCTTGGCCGCCGCCTCCTGCTCCTTCTTCTTGGCCTCGGCCGCCTCCTTCTTCTTGGTGGCCGCCGACTTCTTGGGGCTGCTGGGCGGCGCCAGCTCCTCCATCTCCTGCGCCTCGGAGCCGAACTCCTCCTCGTCCAGCGCCAGCTCCAGGCGCTGGATCAGCTCCGTCTTGAGGCCATTGGAGCTCAGGCCGCGCGACTCCAGCGCCGCGCGCAGCTCGCTCACCTTCATCTTCTTGGGGTTCATGGCCGCCGCGCTCGTCATCCTGGCCAAGGGGCTGCTCTGCTCTGCTCTGCTTTGCTTTGCTTAGAAAATCTGGATGGCGCGGGCCAAGGATCCCGATAGGTGTGTATGCCATATCGCAGGTGTATGCGGAACGAAAGGTTTCTAGTGGGACGACTCCATTACCACGTCGCCTTCAAGCACATGCACGTCCACCGACGGGGGAAGGGAGGGAGGGTCGACCCAGTCTCCACGCATCCAAGCGTATGCTGTCCGTGCAGATCGTGGGGCTCCACGCCGTCAGACCTTAGTACCGCTTCGGGGCCGTGAAGTCCTTGGTCCACTGCTTCATGTCGATCGGGTGCGACTCCTCCGACGCAGAGGCGTCCTCCTGCCACACCTTGATGGTCTTGTCGGCCTCGCACGTGATAAAGCGCCTGGAGCAGAGAGCAAGACACAGTCAGCCAGCCGTCAGAGGCGCTCTCCTGCCAAACGCACACATCCAAACGAACGCCCAGCTGCCGCGCGATACGTACATGCCCGTCTTGTCGAAGGTGGAGGCGAAGATGCCGGCCTCGCTGTCCAGAGAGCCGGGCTGCGCCTTGGTGGCGTCGCTCTGGAAGCAGTAGCCCGTGGGGTAGTCCCAGAAGCACAGCGACCCGTTGTCGCCGCACGAGGCCATCACGCCGTCCTGGTTCATGGCGATCGAGTTCACAATGGCGTTGTGCGTCGAGAAGTTGCGCAGGAACCGACCTTCCTTGGCGTCCCACTTCTTCATGTTGTCCGCGGCGCCAGACATGAATGTGTGGTCCTGCACGCACAAAACGCAGCGACAATTACCAGTCAGCACCACCGCATCCTGCAAGGACGAGCATCCCATGTAAATGCGATCCAGTGCACTTCTCGAGACGCACGATAGGCGACTTGGTGATGGCGCGAACAGCCTTCTTGTGGTTTGTGAGCGTCGTCATGACCTTGCCTGCTGCCAGGTCCCAAAGCTGCAACAGCAACGCGTGGACAACCAAGCCAAACCAGTTAGTCAGTCGACTTTGCGCTTGGACCCACGAGCTCATTATCACGGCAATCCACACGCCCAGACGAACCTTGACGGTGCTGTCGCTCGAGCCCGTGATGATCTGCGGGTCCGTGGCCTGCGTCTCCAAGTCCCAGACCGTTCCTTGGTGACCCGAGAGCACGTGGATCTGGTTCTTCGTGCGCATATCCCACACCTGCACAACAACCAAACACACACACACATACACATACAATGCATGAGTCTCCAGCGCGGCCCAACCGCCAAAATCAAGGCAAACCCGAGTTCACACAGCGCAAAGGACAGGCAGAGCGTACCCGCGCGACGGCGTCGCGTCCACCAGTGATGAGCACGTCCAGCGTGGGGTGGATCTTAAGCGAGAAGACGCCAGAGAGGTGGCCGTGGTAACTGCGGATGACCTTGTTGTACTCCAGGTCCCAGCACAGCACCTTCTTGTCCTCGCCAGCCGAGAAGAGGTACGGGTGACGTGGACTCACCTCCAGTCCGCGGATGGCGTTGATGTGGCCCGTGAGCGTCAGCTTCAGTTGGCCCGACGCCAGGTCCCACACCTTAATCGTGCGGTCGGCTGAGCCCGTCACAAACCAGTCGTTCGTCGGGTCCACGGAAATGGAGCGCACCCAGCCCAGATGCCCCGAAATGACGCGCTTGAGCTTCCAGGGCGCGTGCCACTTGGGCTTCGGCACTTCCGTAGCGCGTCGACACACAATAGCGCTGGATCCGAACTGCGCCGCCATCTCTGTTTGCTTCTTGTACTCCACCACAGCTGACACGGTCCCGCTGGCCTTGTCGCTCGCCGCCAACTTGCGCTTCTTGAGTGCCAACGCCTCCTCCGCCTCCTTGGCCACCTGGTCCACGAACGACGGCTTCTCCTTTGATACTGCCTCCTCGTCCATGGCACTAGTAGACTCTGGGACGGCAGGGCCCGGGGCTGATCCAGCAGCGCCAGCCGTGGGCGTAGACTGCAGTTTGTCGCGAGTACCAGAAGTGGATCCGACCGCTGTCGACGGAGCCTCGAGCAGCGAGTCCGGGAAGTCCAGGTACGTGTCGTTCAGCTTGGTGCGCACGCGCACCTTCTTGCTGGAAAGCGAGGGCAAGACGGAGGGCGGAGGGTGCATCCGTGCGCGCAGGGATACAGACACAGCGTGAGATCCAAGTCAGCCACGCAAGCACGCGTCATGCCTCTTTGGCGAACAGTGCTCTCGCCCCACGTCTCCTGGACGTACCTGGGCGCAAACTCGTAGCCCGCTGTGGTGCTGCGCTTCGTCAGCGCAAACATCTCGGCCGTGCGCAGCACTGAGTCCTGGATCTGCTGCTCCGCCGCATCCATCGCCGTCGCCATTCCGCCTGCTCTTCCTTGGCCTGCTGCTTCTTCCGTCAAGCTCCACGTCCAATGGCCGAGGTCACTAGTGCGAATTAGTGATTCTGAGTCAAAAGTCATAACTGTCCTTAACAGTCGAGACCCTTATTTCCAGGCGGTTGACTTGGTCCATGGATGGACCAGCTTTTCGGTACACTTCAGCAGAACGCCACGATTCCATTGGCTGACGATCTTCAACCTGACCATCGCTCTGGAGAGCTGGAGCTCCTGGAGCGATCAAGACCGCCCGCGTCTCAAGGAGAGTCGAGGTGGCAGCAGAGACGAAGACAGGCGTGGCGGAGTCCAAGATGGAAGCACTCGCGCTCGGCGCTGAGGAGATGACGTTGATGGAGGGTGAGAACCACAGAGTGGTAGACCAGCGCGAGGACGACGAGGGCGTCAACGGGTCCACGAGCGCGGCAGTGCCCCACGCTCAGCACGAGGACGGCAAAGTGTTGGATGGTGTGGTCATGAGAGAGGAAAACGCCTTCCAGTAGAATGAGGTGGACACGCAGTGGCGCGGTTCCGAGTGCGAGTGCGAGTGCGAGTGCGAGCCCCTCCTCGCCGATTTGGTGTTTCCAAAATGCAGAGGCACCACGTTTGTCTCCAGGCAGAGATCTGCATCGTCCCGTATGTGCTGTTGCAGCACGTCTCCGTGTCTTCAGCGAACGACTGCGACGGAATGGCCACGATCGTCAACGAGGTGGCAAAAGTTGCTGCAAAAGTGCACACTGTCCAGGCAAAACCTTCAGCATCAGCCTAAGTTCGAGGAACAGTAGAAGTTCCTCCAAGACACGGTGCAGGAACTGCAGCGCGAGCTCACACTGGCAGACAAGCGACACAGTGCCAAGACCTAGTGTTTGCAGTCGAAGCTCCTTCTTCTGCAGTTGAAGATCGACGCCGTTCAGTGCTTGCTGCGGCACGACGTCTCCGTTGCGTCCGAGAACGGCAGGGACACCTTGGCCACGATGATCGACGCGGAGGACAAGACGGAGAACACCTTGTAGCTGGCGCTGTCCCTGGCGCCACCGCCGCCACCCTCTCTTCTTGAGACGGAAGACCCGCCGCCTAGCACTGCTGGAACGCCACAGCGCTTGTCTTCGCAGAGACTGCCAATCCGTTACCAGGTAGACAGGTCGTTCTATATGGGATCAAGAATGATGGTCCAAATCAGCCAGTCTTCCCGCAGAAGCTCCATTCTTCTTTGGGCGGCTTGGTTGGCAAGCGAATTCCGAGGCGTTGTTGGTTCTCTTCCTCGCTCCTGGACAAGAAGTGTGCGCCTCGCTGGGCCGCGGGGCCGATCTCAGCGGCGCGACTACGACGATGGAGATCTCTCAAGGCTTCCGAGTGGCCTCGCTCGACAAGCGTTTCTCCAGCGACATCCTGCTGAATGAGATTCCCAGGAGATATTCCCGTATGCCTGAGGTGGAGATCCTGCTCACTGCCGTCCACGGCCGTCTAGTCTTCTTGCACGATATGATGGCTGCGCTGGATGTGACGCAAGAAGCGAGCTATAAGCTGCGCGAGCAGTACGAGGCCGTGATGAAGTCCCTGATCAAGCTACAAAGGCGTAAACCGCTGCTGGAGCGTCTGGCCAAGAACAATATCACACGTTCGGAGATTGCGGGTCTGCACGATAGGCTGGACACCATTTACGCAGCGCTGGGGGTGCCTATCGACCCAGACATGCGGCAATGGGAGACTGGGTGCAACCACCAGCACCAAGTATTCGTAGACCTATTTGGGATGACTTCGATTCGGATGCTGGTGGAAAGTGTGAGGGGCGACAAGAAGGTGATTGAGGCCATCATGCGTCTATACAGGGACGTACAAGACGACCCCACAGAGCAGCTGACGGAGATCAAGCGAGACGTGATGACCCGCGTCCAGAACTACAACCGGGACTATGGTTTGCAAATGTTCCCGTGGTTTATCTCCATCGAGGAGCTCAATTTCGAGAACGATTCCACGATGGTGGAGGTGGAAGAGATTCAAGGTACTTACGGCTCAGTAAAGCGCGCCAAGTGGACACGCACGGTTATAGGGGAAACTATGACCCGGAATGTGATGGTGAAGTCGCTATTTCAGGATGCACCTGAGACTGGGGAGAAAGATTTCCTCGAGCATCTTGTATTCTGGTACAACCTCCCAGCGCACCCGAACATCCTTCAGCTACTCGGTGGTTCGCATGTGAGCAGACCGCCCTACTTTGTGACCGATGTGGCCAAGACCACCATCGTCGAGTTCTTGCAACAAGAGGAGAACAGACATAAATTTTGGCCCATGTTTATTCAAGTCGCACAAGGTCTTCAAGTCCTCCACAGTCACAAAATCGTGCACGGTGGTCTCAAGGGCAACAACATATTGGTGGATGACAAGGAAGTTCCCAAGCTTGCCGACTTTAACCACACTCCTATCCGGGCTCTATCGGTGGGCAAGAGTATGAACAGTCACGCTGTGCAGGCTCTGAAGGACGCCCCACGCTGGAAACCCAGGGAATCGCTGTTAGATGATGAACCTCGGTTCGAGTCCGATGTCTACTCCCTGGGTATGTGCATGATCGAGACTATCACGGGTCGGTTTCCATTCGACTACGCCCCGGAAGACGCAGACGAGCTGTACATACTCGACGACCGGGAGGTAATGGACATTATCATGCATGGCGAGAGCCACCGACGACCTGATGGTGTCTCGGACGAGGGATGGGAGTTCATCAGCAAGCTCTGCGCCGTGGAGTACGTGGATCGACTGACACTCGATCAGGCGATTGAGACTATGAGTACATTTACGATGAGCCCAATGAGCGTCGCCATGGATGAAATGGTTGGGTAAACTGGGCTTCGAGTCAAGTTGACACTGGAGACAAGTATTTGCCTCGTGAGCCCACATTACTGCCCACTTTTGATCGAGAGGGGATTCGACAATCAAACGTGGAGCAACAGCAATAGGACAGCACACATGAGGAAACAAAGCTGCACCTAGCCGTATATCCTTTTCCCAATTCGTCAACTCCGAGCGGAAGCAGCGTGCGCAGTCAAGGTGGGGATCGCCAGCAAATGGATACGGCCTCAACTAAGCAAGGAGAGAGAGAAGCCCCAGTCGGTCGTGAAGAGTTCGCCAGTGGGTTCGGCCTCATCACCGAACCTACCCTCCAGACCTTGCTTGGAAGGTGCACGGGGCGCTTTGTGATTTTCCGCACCGTGATGTCTCGCATGCACGACCTGCTCTCGATGGAGGCCTTCCTGCGAGCCGGTGACGAGGCTCAAGTGGAGACGGAGTTGGGGGTGGTCGCGCTGCTGGAAGA
>JAADYK010000483.1:0-19295 GCA_023338225.1 Halophytophthora batemanensis
CGTGTGTTCCAGGACGACGACTGTGCCGCGGACTACACGACTGCTCCGGCCGAGATGCCGTACGACCGCGACGCGTGTCTGGGTGCGAGCACGCTGACGTTCTACTGGCTGGCGCTGCACTCGTCGACGTGGCAGGTGTACGTCAACTGCGCGCCGCTGGAGGAGACCACGTCCACGGGTGCCACGTCTTCGTACGCGGTGGGGTCGAGTTCGAGCACGTCGACGACGACCACGTCCTCGTCGGCCTCGTCTGCTGCTACGGCTGCGTCCAACTCGACTAGCATTGACTTCAGCACCGACCTCGCCACGTCGACGTCCTCGGACTCGGAGACCACGACTACGGAGGCCCCTGCCACCACCACTGCTGCTCCTACGGCCACGGAGGCTACCACTACGGAGGCTCCTGCTGCCACTACGGAGGCCCCTGCTGCCACCACGGCCACCCCCACTGCTACTGAGGCCACGGCGGCTGAGGCCTCGACCGACAAGTGTTCGGTGCGTCGCCGCCGCGACTAAATTGTCTGTTCAGTGCGTTGCGCCAAGAGCTCTCCTCGTCAGGAGAGGTTAAGCCGCATGCCGTAGAAGTAAGTACTCTTCGATCCGTAGCGTTTCTTGATTGATGTGAGGCATGCGGAGAGATGTCAATGCAATTCCCGGTTTTGAAAGTCGTCGTGCTGTTTGGATTCAAAGCATGGAGTAGTTGCTATCGGCTGCGTTGCTGTAGGGTTAAATTGCTTGAGGTGCCCCAGTGGAACCCAGGCGTGCAGAACCTTTCATGTACTAGCAGCACAGTGGATAAATTAACGCCTCGATTACTTTTGCACGTCTTCGGAGCCGCCGGGACTCGCTTCGAACGCTACAAAGGCCCGAGGACCACGCCTTGGCGCTTAGCGTTCGTACTTCGCTGTGTGTCAGCTGGAACTGTACCAGGTTCTAAGCAGGATCGGAGACTAGCCAACAAACCTACGGGAAATTTTACGCCGCGAGGACACTGAGCCTTGCTGCCTCCTTCAGACGAATGCAAGGCCTTGAAGTCTTTTGAAAGCGTTTGCATTGTTGGTGGGGTCTTGCTGAAAACGTCCACATCGTATTCATCGCAGAAACTCGCAGCAACATTGGGAAGCCTCCCGTCACTGCTGTTTTAGTGGAAGAGCAGTTTATTTCCTGGGATCGGCTGCGGGATCCTTCGGGGGCTGCAATCCAGTCACTCGATGATACCCCTCCAACAGCCCCTTGTAATCTCCAGTGCACCCATTTGCTGCTCTCGCAACCGCTCAGCTCGCTTCTCAACTTTGCTTGTGCTGGTTTCCACAGAAAAGAAACGTATCTCCCGGTGCCGGATGGCATGTCGTACTCGACAGCTCCAGAGCTCGACACGGAGACGGCGAGACTGCTGAAGCGGCGAATGCTCCGGCGACGATCACTGCTATGCCTGCGGCCACGACAAGCAGGTGCACCGCGCGTGCGCGCAACTAAACGTGAAAGGTTTGTGCTGGCGGTCCTTTGGTTAGAAGCCTTTTTGTGGAGAGACATGACCCGCTGGGTATTTCCATGCAAAGCGGAGAGCGTGAACAAGTTGCCAATGTGAAGGGGGTGTTGCTCGTGCATCCAAACATGCTCTTGAGCTTTGTTTGCAATGCTGCATGTAAAACGTCAGTCCAGACCAACAAGCTTGCAATAGCATCTAATCGGAATGGAAAGGAGCCGCTCGTCACAGCTGCTTTGGCAGAAGCAGCAGCATTCGTTAGTCGTTCCCATTTGACTTTTCCTGAGATCGGCTGCGGGGATACCGCCAGAGAAACCTCTACGGGCTGCAACGCCATCGGTCATGCAAGCTTACCGGGGCCCTTTTGCCGAATTCGGGCTGGAAAGGTCTCAGGTCACTCCATCACAGGTCTCGCCGCCCTATCATCTCACTTCTCGATTTTGTTCGTGCCCCCCACCGATCGGACCGACTCGCCTCCACCAGGAAGACACGTATCTCCTCTCACTCAACCATGGTGTTCTGCTCGTTCGCTGCTTTGGTGGTCGCTGCCGCCGCAGTCGCCTCGAACGCCGATGCGCACAGCTACATGATCGACCCCATGCCGACGTGGCCCGTGTCCTGGGCGACCAACAACTTCGCAGCGACCATCGCGGGTCAAACGTACCTCCCGGTGCCGGATGGCATGTCGTACTCGACGGCTCCAGAGCTCAACACGGAGGCTTACTGGACGGCTTTCAACGAGAGTGACTACACGTCACTGAAGGACTTGGTGGACCAGACGGCCGTGGTGGAGACGCTGTCGCCGTTCGGCACGGCCACGCTTGAGTGCGGCTTCTCGCTGGCCAACGGTACGGCACGCGACCTGCCGGCCGAGTTCGTCGAGTGGAACCAACTGACGGAGGGCCACGATGGCCCGTGCGAGGTGTGGTGCGACGATGTGCTGGCCTTTGAGGACGACAACTGCGCCGTGAACTACCCCGACGATCCGGCGCAGCTGCCGTACGACTTGTCCAAGTGTGAGGGCGCTTCGATGCTGACGTCCTACTGGATCGCGCTGCATGGCCTGCCGTGGCAGGTGTACATCAACTGCGCGCCGCTCACGGGTTCCGTTAACGGCACGACCACGACGACGGCCACGACGACCAGCAGCAGCTCGGCTTCGACGGCCGGCGAAGCTACTGAAGTGACGGACGCTCCGGTGACGACCACTGCTACGCCCACGGCCACGACTGCTGCTCCTGAGGCCACCACGGAGGCTCCTGCGGCCACCACGGAGGCTCCCACTGCCACGACTGCGACTTCAACGACGACGACGACGGAGGCTCCTTCGACCACGACGAGCAAGTGCAACGCACGTGTGCGCAACTAAACGTGAAAGGCTTGCGCCGGCTGCCAATGCGTTAGAGGTCATTTTGTGCAGTGAACCGGCGAAAAAACTAGCAATATGCGTGCGTAAAGCGGGGAGCGTGAACAAGTTGTCAATGTGAAGGTGGCGTGGTTTCTCCGCACCGAAAGAACAAATGTCGGTGGTGCTATTAATCGAGCATGCAAAGGGGCTCTTTAGCTCTGTTCGCGCTGCTGAAGCTTCAGGCAGGTTGCTGCTGCTGCAGAGCTCTCGTGATGCATTCCAATCCGCAGGGAAGAGAGAAATATTAAAGCAGAGTACTTTAACCTCTCGGACAAAAGGGACTGGCCATTGTGAGAAGTGTCATTTTCTGGTTTCAACATCCTCCCCCAAGGGACAATGTCCCTTTTTGATCAATTTTGTGGAATCATCACATTGCTTGTGGATTGTGCTTATTTGCAGGTTGTGTCGTCTGCGTCCCTTGCGAGTTTGTTCCTCGTCTTAGTCTCCGGATTTGGGATATGTCTTCCAATCCGGGACTGTCCCTTCTTTCAATTTTGTCCGAAAGTCTGCGCGCGGCGGGATTTGAACCCTCGCCTTTGGGCTCATAACCTATTAAAGCAGAGTACTTTAACCTCTCGGACAAAAGGGACTGGCCATTGTGAGAAGTGTCATTTTCTGGTTTCAACAGAGAGGATGTGGTCCAGCAGGCAACCCCCCGGCTCACGTCCCACGTACCGCGCGCCATGTGCATTTTATCCCTCGGATCTGCCGTTAAAGGCCCCGTTGCGGCCTCTAACTCGTGGATCTCCTCCACGCAAATCCCTCTGTGCATCACGCCTCGTTGCTCTCGGTTGGCCCCGCAGAGTCGACCCACATCAGTCGAGCAGGCGGGAGGGATATCGGCTGTCATGCCCGTTGTCTGCGGTCTGCGCGGCCATGGTGTTTTCTCGAGCTCATTCCACCTTTTCCTTCAGAGCCCACAAGCGTCTGTCGATCCAGCCTCCTAACAACGCACCCCAAGATGGCGACAACGTCCCCGCGGGCCAGTGTGAATGGCACGAGCGAGGCCGTGAACGTTGTCCGCGAAGACGAGCCCGAGCTCCAGGAGTCGTGGCGCAACCTGGCGGCCTTCTGGGTCCTGGGCTTCATCAACAATATCGGCTATGTGATCATGATCGCCGGCGCCGAGGAGATCTCGTCGGGTGGCGTGGGGCTTGTCTACTTCTTTGACATCTTCCCGTCGCTCTTCACCACCCTCACCGGTCCCTACTGATTTCACTTCTTTTCGTACCGCACCCGTACTATTGCGGGCGCCGTGTGGATGCTGGCCAGTTTCCTGGTGGTAGGCTTCGGCACGAGCTCGCTGGCGCTGCAGCTCCTAGGCGTGGCGCTCTCGGGCTTTCAGTCGGGCATGATGGAGTCGTCCTACCTCGCAATGGCCTCCTTTTACCGCAGCCCCAAGCGCTGCCTCACTGCCTGGTCCAGCGGTACGGGTCTTGCCGGCCTGGGCGGATACCTGTGGCTGCGTATCTTCAACAAGTGGGGTGGCCTCAGCTTCAAGACCACACTAGGCATTGCCTGCATCTTCCCCGTGCTCTACGTGCTCGCCTTTGTGTGCATCCTGGAGCAGAAGCAACTCCCACCGGCGCGAAAGCACAAGAACATGGTGCTCCAGCGTGCTGTGGAGAACATCGACCAAGCCGAACTGGCTGCCAACATCGTGGCCAGTCGGGCCAGCAGTGTCGTGAGAAAGAGCGAGGACGCCTACAAGCAGATGACAGACGATGCAGTCATCGTGGAGGAAGGCAAGGTAGTCGGGCTGGTGGACGGGTCCACGACCGGGTTCTGCCAGAAGATGCGCTTCATTTTCACCCTCATGCCGTACATCCTTCCGCTTACGGTTGTCTACTTCGCCGAGTACACCATGCAGACCGGCGTGTGGTCGAGTATCGGCTTCCCGGTGTCCGACGCGGACGCCCGCTCCGACTTCTACTCGTCCGCGGGCCTGTGCTACCAGGCGGGCGTCTTTGTGTCACGGTCGTCTGGCGTCGTCTTCCAGGCCTCGCGCCCGGTGCTCTATCTCATGCCATTCCTGCAGTGCGTCCTGCTGGCCTTCTTCGTCGCGGTGGGTGCCACGCACTTTTGGTTCGACTCGTGGCTACTGATCCTGTGCTTCGTCGTCGGCCTGCTGGGCGGTGCTGTGTATGTGAACGCCTACACGCTCGTGTCCAAGGAAGTGAAGGCCAGTCACGTGGAGTTGGCCCTCTGCGCCACATCGGTGGGTGACACGCTTGGCATCATTCTGGCCGACATCTTCGGGCTGGTGCTGCAGGGCTGCATGTACTCCCTCAACGGGCTCACGGGGGCTACCATCAATGTATCCTGCTGATTCTATAAGCACTGACGGCTGCCAAGGCTCCATGGAACATTGCTTGCATATCGCCCGAAGCCCCAGAAGGGTAGGCAGTGCTCAATGCGTGCTGGTCTCCGGTCATTTTGGTCGCGAGTGGCGGCGCTTCTTCAAGGCGTGGAGCACAAATGGACTTCGATCAAGAACAGGAGACTGAGTCTGTTAGGTTCGTACGAACTTGAAGTTGCATCCACTAAGTGCGATTCTTGGTTTCGATCCAATCTGCCAGTTACAGCATAGAGAAGGCCCTGTAAATTGACGCTTTGCTGTCATTGAGACTGCTTCTGGCGCTACTCGCACTCCCTGTGTAGGCTTCACTGCCGTCACTTTTGAGAAAGACCTGCTCCCCCACTTCGAGCGATGACACTGCTCCTCTCTGGTGTGCAGCAGCATAACTGGTTTAGACGATCGCCGGACCATTACTTCACACTCAGACCCTGCCGACATTGCTCGAACTGGCCACGTTTTCTCTGTACTTGCAGATCCTCTTGTACGCTGGGATCTTGCTCGTGCGCCCTCGCTGCTGCACTGCCGCCGGAAGATACTCGAGCTACATCCGCCAATGGAGTAAGGTGCGGAGATGACACTCGGTTCGATAGAGAGCACCCAGTTCGGGACTTACGTCTGTTCCGCAGTCTTCGGTACCCGCTGGCTTATGATAACTGGGTTTACCTTCGACTTTTATCGTCGACTCCCTCAGCAGCTCACATGCGATGCCAGGACTCCTCTCGATTTTCTGAGCCCCCGCCTGCTGCAGAGAGTCTGAGGAAGTTCCAACTTGCGAATAGGACCGCGAAGCGTGTACCGACGACACGAACCACAAAGACAGCTGCTGGAGCGATGGCTAGTGCCCACTCGAAGCGGTAGGCGAAAAGCCTTTGTGAGCGGATCGGCCCGACCACGCACGTTGATCACTGAGATGGCTACATCCGAGTAAGTTCGCGTAGCTCCGGTTAAGTGCGTCCTGTGTTTTCTTTCGGACGAGCTCACCTCCACATTCACGCAGAAGAAGACGTCAGAGACGACTCGAGTGCCAATGGAGCAGCTCCCGCTGGCGCTGGCGGCGCACGTCGTGGCCTTCGCGGTGCCCGGTTTCGTGGAGGACCTGACGCCACTCAAACGGGCGCTGCCAGTTGACTCGTTGAAGACGTTGGCGCTGGTGGACAAGAGCTGGCTGGGAGTCGTGCGCGAGCTCATTGCGCAGTTCCAACGCGAGACGCTGGATTTGCAGTTGGAGACGGCTTCACGCATGGAGGTTCTGGACGCCGAGGTGCTTGTCCTGCACCACGGGCGTCAAGTGCGGGATCTGCGCGTGTCGGTGGTCAAGTGGCCGTTGCTGGGGGAAGTCCAAGACGCGGGCTGGGAGACGCTATTGGTGCATCTGCCGTTGTTGCAGCGCCTGGACCTGTCGGCCATGTCGCTCAGCAGTCCCCACGTCGAGTTCATCCTCAAGGCCGCCGCCGTGTGCTGTTTGAACGTGGAGGCACTCCTTTTGCCCGACGTGGAGGTCCGAGAGCACCGCAAAGCGCCAGACGTCCCGTACACCGCGGCCATTTACGCGGCGCTTGAGCAATGGTACATGAAGGGCACTCGCGGGGGTCTGCGTCAGCTCACAATGCCTGCGCGTACATCCAAAGACTTCGTACGATCCACAAGCGATTTTTTCCGCAACGTCGCGGCCTTCTGTCCGCGTGTGGAGTACCTGGGGGGCTTCAAACACTTGCTGCGTGACGTAGAGCACCAAAGCCACAAGGAGTCCTGGACGCTGGCGCTCTCGGCCTGGGAGACGTTCAACGCGAGCTGTACGCATCTGCGCGAGTTCCACTGGGTAGTGGTGCCCTTTTGCGACCCCTTCTTCCAGGCCTTCGGGACGCACGTCAAGCCGCAGCTCACCAAGCTCTCACTGGGCGTCAATACGGAATGGAGTGGTGCTGAGTACTATGACGTCCTGGGCGAGACGGTGAGCGGAGCAGCCATCCCCGAGCTGCAGCATGCGTTGGCGCTTAGTGGCCGCGGCCACGGTGCGACGGACACCAGCGCCATTTTGAGCGGCTGTCCAGCGCTCACAGAACTGGTGATCAAGCTGTACCACGTTCGCTCGACACACGTGCTGGACGACCTGTACCGCAACGACCGGAACCGCCAGGGCAACACCTGGCGCGTGGCAAGCGCAGCCATCTTCGACGACGCGTTCTGCGAGGCGTTGGCCGAGCGTTGTCCGTTGCTGGCTCGTCTCGAGATCCGGGAGGCTGTGGAGGACTATGTTGGCCTACTCTGGCCCACACAGACACTTACAGACCGTGGACTAGCGGCGTTGGCGCGACTGAAGTACCTATCGTCTGTGGATCTGCGTGTCGTGAGCTGCTCAGGTCGTGGGCTGCTGCAGTTGCTAAACGGCGCGGCGCTGGGCTTCACAGGCCGTCGCAGCTTGCAGGTGGTGGCAGGAGGCGACCACGACAAGGCGGCCAAACGCGCTTTCTACAAGGCGCTCGCGGAGCTACTCAAGCAACTGGCCAAGACCCGCGCGAGCGAGCTGTCGTGCGTGCGTCGCGGCTTCCACCTGCGTCTGCGCAACGCCAGCCAGAGCTTCGTGGATGCGCAATGGAGCGGCGGGTACCTGCACAAGCTGCGAGATCTGGCGGCGCGCGTACAGGCGGCGCACCCGGCGCTACGTCTGCGCGTAGTGGCCATCTCCTCGCGAGGCAGTCGCGCCTTCCGCCGCCTGGAAGAGATCGCATTGAGCCCAAGCGACGCCGAGGACGACTGCCGCGTCTTCGTGGATCCGGCAGGCGGGGCGCTGGGCTTCTGAGACTGCATAACTGGGTGCAACTTGCAGTGCGCCTCAGTTCCTAACACGCGCAAGTGGTGCTGGCCAGAGCCTGTGAGAATGGATAACATCTGTCCCGACCTTCCTCCCGGCATACTGCTTTGCCGGATGCCGTTCGCCAGGCCGTTCTCCCCCCGCTGACGTCTGGCTACTTGAGCTCTCTCGTCTCACACTGGGACTTGCAGCAGCAGGCGGGGAGAGGATCGCTCGCGGACGGCAGATGACGGGGATATGGAGCCGCACGCTCAAGCTGGCGGCGCTGGCGCTGCTGGCGGCGACGCCCGTGGCGGTGGAGGGGAGCGGGCTGGAGTCCGTCATGGGCATCGTCAACACCAAGCGCTCCGTGAAGCTGGACCCGAGCGTGCAGCACGTGCCGCTCGAGCCCGAGCAGGCACACTTGCGGCCGCCGCCGCCGCAGATCCCGAGCTCCTTCGACATTTTCATCGGGCTATCCGTGTTCCGCGACGGCTACCGTTGCGCCAAGACCATCTTCACGGGCCTCACACGTGCCAAGTACCCGGAGCGACTCTTCTTTGGTGTCGTGGACCAAGTGAACGAGGGCGACGACAAGTGTCTGGACGAGTTCTGCAAAATGTCGTCCGCTGAGTGGCCCGACCTGGGCGCCTGCCCGTACAAGGACCACATCCGCGTGGATGAGCGCGAGGCCAGTGAATCGAGAGGCCCCACGCTGGCGCGTCACCAGCAGCAGAAGCTCATCGAGAGCGAGGAGTTCTGTCTGCAGCTCGACGGCCACAGCATCTTCACCAACCTCTGGGATGAGAACATATTGGCTGAGTGGACTCGCGTGGACAATGAGATGGCCGTGCTCACGACGTATCTGCACCACATCCACGACTTTGTCAAGGAGAACGGCGACAACACGTATCCGGGCTCGCTGCCGCACCTGTGCACGACCATGCGCGGCACGAACGGCCTGGTGCGCAACGTTGGCGCCAGCATGATCAGCGGCTCCAAGTTCCCGCAGATGTCAGCGCTCTGGGGCGCTGGGCTGTCTTTCAGCAAGTGCCACGCCGAGCGCCGCGTCCCCATCGATTCGCACACGCTCTGGATGTTCGACGGTGAGGAGTTCCTGCGCGCATCACATCTCTGGACGAATGGCTACGACATGTACTCGCCCAGCGAACTGGGATCTGTGATCTACCACAACTACTCCAAGGTACCGGCGCGATTCGAGCACATTACAGTGGACCCGAAGGTGAAGAAGCTGGAGACCGAGATGGGCGCCAACCGCTTCCGGTTGCTGGTGGGCCAACCTTTCAAGGGCAATGTGGACACCTTCGAGCTGGACAAGTACGGCTTTGGCAATGTCCGCACCTTTGAGGAGTATCTGCAGTTCTCAGGTGTGACTTTCCAGGAGAGCGTGAACGACACGGAGTCGTGCGAGCAACGTCACTGGGTGCCGTACTCGAACCCCAGCGAGGTTGAGGAGCTGCTGGGCAACGGCTGGAAGTTGAATGCCCCCCAGGCAGGTGACGCTGACGCTGACGCTGAGCCTACGCCGCAGCAGCAGGTACCGCGGGCGGAAGACGCTGAAGCGGATGAGGAAGGAGACCACGAAGACCAGGAGCAGGAACTGGACCAGGAGCTTGAGGACAAGCCAGCGAAGGAGCTGGTCATTGCGGACGACGACCCAGATGCAGAGACTGCGCGACGAGCAGCGGACGCCCATGCCGACAACGGCGCCGACACGGGCGAGATGCAACAGGCAGAGGAAGCAGCCAAGGCGCGACTGCGACAGGAGGTGGCTGCCCGTGCGTCCAAGGGCCAGTCGAGTGGCGCGCTCTGGTTCCTTATGTTTGTGGTGGTGGCTGCGCTCTTCGTGGCGCTCTCGAACGACAGCTACTCGCGCTCCATTCGTCACAGTCTGCAAGCCAGCACAGCGCACCCCAGCAACGAGTAGCACTCGCGTGTGACCCATTGAGTGATCGACAGGACCACGACGTCAGACCCTTTGGTGGCTATGGTAGAGAGCCACGGAACGAGAAGATGCTGGTCGTGTCTGTTTTTTTTTTTCTTCTATTGCGTGTGCTGCGTTTGGATAGCTGCATATTCCTGCGAAGATGAGGACAGGGAAAAAGGAAGACAACCAGCTCCTGTCACTATCGCCTCACTCGCTCTCCGTTCCTCTAGTCCAGCAGCTCCAGCAGCGCCTTGAGCGTGCGCTTGGCGTTGGCGTTGAGGTCTTCACCTTCGTTCTCCTGCAGTTGTAAGAGCGCTGCCGCTACCCCATTGTCGCGACACCAGCTCTGGTTCTCTTCGTGAGAGGCCACAGCGCTCTCGAGTGCCAGCAGCGCGTTGGTCTGCAAGCTCTCAGTCGCACTGGAAGTGAGTGCTTGCACTAGCAGCGCCAACCCGCCAGCTTCAGCCACCAGCGTCTGACTCGCCGGGTTCAAATGCACGCCGTGATGCACAGCCCAAGCGGCGCTGCTGTTCACCTCCTCCGCGAAGGCGGGCGACAACAGCAGCACCAGCGTCGGCAGCGCGCCGCTCTCTCGTAGCAGATCCTGCGCTTCAATGTCGCGTCCAGACAGCATGTTGCCCAGTGCAAAGGCTGCGGCACTGCGCAATTGGTCGCTGTGGTCGTCGCCTAGCAACTCTCCAACCAGCAGTGCACCTCCAGCCTCGACCAGCTGCTGCTGACCCTGAGCACTACCAGCGATATTAGCGACACACGTCAAGGCAGCACGCTTGATGGCTTCGTGCGGACTGGAAAGCACACTTAGCGCTGCGTCTACCACCTCAGGAGACGACACGGCCGACGCCCCCGTGGGCTCCAGCGCCAAGTTGCCCAGCGTCAGACACGCCGCCGCCTGCAGTCGCGGGTCTGGCGACTGGAGGAACAGTGTCACCACACGCGGCGCTTCCAGTCGCAGTAGCTCCTGCGCCAGCAGCGACTCTGTGGACACGCGAATGAGCGCCAGGAAGGACGGGATCAGCAGATCCGAGGCTTCGACGGCGTCATTGTCCCGCAGGAACTCGAGCAGTGAACCCAGTGCGTTGCTGTCCACGAGCTCCAGCGCGCGGCGCTCCCTGGCCGCCGTGTCCGGGGCAGAAGCCACCTCCAGTGCATTGATGGCAGCCACACGTCCCTCCGTGCTCGTTTCCTTGGCCTGGAGCGCCTGGGCCAGGTCGAAGAAGTTGCTGGCTGACGTGCTCTCCGTGGCGAACGTGCGGGCTGAAGGGGTTACGCTGCTGATCGCGAGTTGTTGCAGCGCGTAGGGCTGCAGAGAAGACGCCACAGCGCCTCCCAGTACACCAGGCGGTGGTGCATGGCGTGGTGCCGCGCGCAGAGCGGAGCGAAGGCCACAGTGGCGCGCAGAGGCCGAGCGCAGCGCCAGTCTCCGCATCATCGTCGCCATTGGCGTCGTGCGATCCGCGAGCTGCAAGAAGGAGGTTGGACTGGGAACGCGGGGGTACGAGGGGTTACATACGGTGCGTAACCCCGCGGACGGAGCGTACCCCTTGCTGCTCATTGTGAGCGAGTGCTGGGACGAGAGCAGACATGGGCAAGAACCGGCACAGCAAGGACCGCCTCTTCATCACCCAGACGGAGCACAAGTACCTCTATGGCGGCAAGAAGCAGGAGGTCCGACGCGCCTACAAGCGTACGTTCCAGCCGCGCTGCTCTTGCTCTCCGAATCGCACTAGTGTCTGCGCAATAGCGAGTTTTCTGACGGGCATGTGCGCGTGATCTGGCTGGTCTCCTCCGCTATTCGACCTTCAGGTCTACCATTCAACTGCTGCGCCATCTCGCTCTGCCCGTTCAAGGTATGTCTAGCTCTACTACGCATGAGGCACACGTGGAGAACTACGCTCTAACGACGTGCTTTGGTGAATTCTGTGCGGGGTTATACGAGCAGAACCCTGTGTGCACGCGCGAGGGCCACTTGTTCGACTTGGAAGCCGTGGTGCCGTACGTGAAGGAGCACCACATTGTGAGTAACTCCTGCGCAAAGCACGTTGCACTCTACTACTCCCAGGAGCTTAGCGACAGTCTACTAATTCGCTTTTGTCTGTCGCTGGTTGTGTCTAATAGAATCCCGTGACGGGCAAGCCGCTGGCGCTCAAGGAGCTAATCCAGCTGCACTTTAGCAAGAACTCGGAAGGCGAGTACTTCTGCCCCGTAACCTACAAAGTCTTCACGGATAACTCCAAGATCGTGGCGGTGGCCACCACGGGCAACGTCTTCGCCTACGAAGCCGTCGAGGAGCTCAACATCAAGCCCAAGAACTGGACGGTGCGTTCTTCCTCTTGACGTGTGCACCTGTCTGGAGTATCAATGCCACTACAGCATCTAATTGGCGGTAGATGCATGTGTGTTTCCGTGCGTGTAATCATGCAGGACCTACTGTCAGGAGCCAAGTTCAAGCGCAAGGATATTATTGTGTTGCAGGACCCGCAGGATCTGTCCAACCGCGAAATCGATAACTTTGAGCATCTTCGCCGTGCCAAAGCAAGCGACAGCGTGAGTGGCTGTGTGTCTTCTAGTCGGAGCTACGTGTGTGGTTGATACACTAACGCGTATGGTCGCTGTTTCCTTGAATGGCGGTGTGCTGACATGTAGACTACACCGACTACTGCGGCCTCGCTCAACATTCGCACCAACGCTGCCACGGACCGCATCTTACAAGAGGTACCGTGCTCACTGCTAGTCGTGCTTGCAATTTCACTTGTGGAGTACGTACATTTCTGTGACTCATCATTTGGCCAATGCATTGCAGCTGGAAGCAAAGCGAGCGGCGCAGCGCGAGCTGAGTGACAAGATCAAGCGCGGGGACAATGGCGTGAGCGAGAAGGAGAAGATCGTGGCGTCGCTAACGCACCACAAACCCACGAAGGAGGAGGTCGATGCTGCGAAGAAGGCCGCCGGGTCGGGCAAGAAGCTGCAGTATTCGCAGTTTACGGCGGGCGAGTGCTCGAGCTCCTTCACGTCCAGTGCTCGTGCGCCAGTCACAAACAACGCGGTAGCACTGGCCACTGAGAAGGAATTGTTGGATCGGCGGTGGCAGGCTGTGCGTAAGCTCAAGAAGAAGGGGCTTGTGCGGTTGGAGACGACTCTGGGAGACATCAACCTGGAAGTGGCGTGCGACTTTGTGCCGCAGACGGCCGACAACTTCATGAGTCTCTGTCAGAGTAAGTACTACGACGGCGTACTCTTCCACCGCGTCATCCGCGGTTTCATGATGCAGGGCGGAGACCCGACGGGTACAGGCCGCGGTGGCGAGTCTATCTGGAAGAAACCTTTCCGCGACGAAATGGACAGCCGTCTGGTACGGAAATCTGTTCTGTGGTGCATTGGGTTCATTCGATGCACTAACGTTGTTGTTTGGTGCGCTATCTGTAGTCTCACGACGCGCGAGGCGTGCTGAGCATGGCGAATTCGGGTCCGGGCACGAACAAATCACAGTTCTTCATCACCTTCAAGGCCTGCAGGCACCTGGACAAGAAACACGCGGTCTTTGGCCGCGTTGTGGGTGGAATGGACGTGCTGGACGCCGTGGAGCGCGTGGAGACGACTGGCGAAGACCGCCCAGTGGAAGATGTGCGCATCAAGCGCGTGCAGGTGTTCGTAAACCCGTTCCAGGAGTATGAGGATGCACAAGCGCAGGGGCTGGACGTGGTGCAACTTGCCAAGAAGAAAGTCGAAGAGGAGGCGAAGCCCAAGGTTCAGGGCACAGTTCTGAAAGTTGGCGGCAAGTGGGTGGCTTACGACGACCTGGGAGAGCTGGATGTGGCCAGCATCCCCACGAGCGAGACGACCAAGGACGAGAACGTCGGCAAGTACTTGAAGGCCGCCACCAGTTCAGCGACGGGGAAGGCGGCAAAGAAGCGCCAACTGGAGGCGAGTGTGCCCGCTGCCATCGAGAGCAAGAAGAAGAGCAAGAAGGCGGCAGCTGGAGGATTTGGCAACTTTTCGGGCTGGTGAGCTGCTTCTAAAGGCGAGGCGGGATTCACCAGGCCAGAGTCCTTGGCACTATTTTGTTTTGCATTTGCCTTCCTAGAATAAAACAGCCTCGACCCAACAGTACTGAAACGGAAGACGCTTAGCTGGTTTGCCGTGTCTACCTCATGCATTACAGGCGCAGAAGCCAACCAGAGAGGTTCTGACGAGCAGAAGCGTGGAGCTGGAGACAAACGTCTCTGCACTCTACAGCGCTGCGAATTGGGGTACCAGCAGTAGGAAGAGATTGGTCCGGTCGTGCTGACAGGACGATGGATCAGTATGTCGTCGAGAAGGTGATTGGGGAGGGAACGTACGGGATCGTCTACAAGGCGAAGGAAAAGGTTCGTTGAGATGGATTCAGTGTTCTTTGGATTTGTGAGAGTGAGTACTGAGGCTCATGAATGCTTTATCTGTGCAGTCAAGTGGCGATTACGTGGCGATCAAGAAGTTCAAAACGGCGAGCGGTGAGTTGGACGCTTAGTGGTTCGCATGACCGTAGCTACTCAGCGGACTTACCGATTGGTGCGTGTGTGTCATGATGATATGACGGTGCTTGCTCCTGCCAGATGAACAGCTTTCCAAGCGAGAGGTCCAGGCGTGCTCCATGCTCAGCCACCCCAACATTGTGTGCTACCGCAACAGCTTCCGCCACGACGGACTATTACACCTCGTGTTTGATTTTGTGTCTGAGGGCATGATCAAGGTGAGTTTCACTTGGTCCATTTAAGATTGGCAGTATGCGTGCAAGCGCTCAGATGGCCTCACAAAAGACACGTGCTACGTTTGCCAGCTCCTGTGCAGGAACAAGAAAGGCGTCGACCCGCAGGTGGCTCAGAAGCTCACGTACCAGCTTTGTCAAGCCTTGCAGTATTGCCATGCCAACCGGATCATTCATCGAGGTACGAGCACTTAAATTGCTGGTGCGCGCTTGCGTCTGTTCCTGGAACTCACTTGTATTCTCTGCAGATGTAAAACCAGATAACATTCTCATGGACGAGCAAGGTGACATCAAGCTGTGCGATTTCGGCGTGGCAAGAACCGTGCAGTTTGAAGGTGATCCGCTCTCGGACTACGTGGCCACGCGGTGGTACCGGCCGCCCGAGCAAGAGCTTCGGTGAGTGCAGCCAAACACCCATGCTGTATTTACTCCTGTTCAGTACTTACCGTAGCACGCACCTCCCCTGCCCCATGCAACAGAATGGATCGCTACTCATTCGACGCCGACATCTGGAGCGTGGGTTGCGTACTCGTGGAGCTGCTCACAGGCCGTCCGCTCTTTCCAGGCAACACGCAGATCGATCAAATGTAAGTGTTCTACTTACGTGCAAATGAATGCGTGGGAAATGCAGGGTCCACGCTCATTCTGTTTGTTGCATCTACAGTAACCTCATCCAGGAGTATCTCGGTCCGCTCCCCACGGCGCTCCTTCCCCGACTGCCTCGAGGTGTAACACCCGTCCAAACAGCCACCAAGTCACTGAAAGAATTACTTGGAGACCGCGTGCTACCCGACGGCACACTGGACTTCTTGGCGTCCACGCTGCAGCTCGAACCAAAGCTCCGATTGTCAGCCGCCCAGTGTCTCCAGCACCCCTTTCTGCGATCATTGAGAGATGTAGATCTCCAGGAGCGCGAAACACGGAGACGTGCTCATCGTCTGGCGCGGCTGGACGAAGACGACGGGATTGAGGAGGACATCCCAGGCGAGAAGCATCAATCGTACCATGATAGGTCGAGCGAGGGCAAAGCAGGTAGCAAGGCTGTTAGCGCCAAGGCTGGGACACCACCACACATGCATGGGCCTCGGTCACATGACTTCAAGGAGGCCGATAGCGATGAGTGGACTAGGGATGGCCCCCACGCAGCTCCAGCAAAGCCAAAGCAGCGGCGGCGCCGTCCTAGCGGCCAGAAACGAGATACGGGCGACAACAACACGGAGTGCGATAGCGACGACATCCAGGAGCTCATTGAGGTAGAAGAGAGTCTGTCCCAGCTCTCGGCTTGCTCTCGTCAGCTGCTCTCCAGTGGCGAGGAGAAGGAGGATGGCAAAGGGACCAACGATTGCAAACCAGATCGGGAAGGGCAACCCAGAACCAAGGAGTCAACACGACGTCGTCCCTCCGCCACAGCCGCTAAGCATGGAGAAGGAGGCGTGGGACCTCTGGGTGTGGAAAGCGACTACGAGGATGACTTCGAGGACTACCCTTACTGACAAGTTGAAGTAAGGGGCACAGCATAACGAGTCGTTTCTACCTACAGCTAGCGAGGTTGGATTGGCGTGAACGCGTCAGTGTACCCATCTGCAATTTGCTGCTTGATGAATGTTGGAATGAGACTTGGCTTCGCTTGCTACAGACCCGAATCCGGAGTCATAGCCGGCAGTTGCTTGTCTCGCCTTCATTCTGCCAGTTGGCCCAGCGGCTAGCAGTGTGAGAGTGGATAAGGAGTAAGCAACGGAGACAACTGTGTCCTGACTACGTCGGTGGCAGCTCTACAGGTTGTGTACCTCGGTGCGAATCGGATAGCCCTTGTAGCTTCCTGCTCTTCAGGAGATATACTCTGGTCATGTTAGGCAAGCGAGCCACGCGTCACGTTTTATCTGAGCTAGTCAAAGGGCCAACTGCATGAAAGTCAAGTGCAGCAGCAAGCGCGGTTGCAGCAGCAGAAGGAGCACCTCGCCACGAGTGTAGCGATGGCTGACCACGGTAGTCTCAATAGCTTTTGTGCTCGTTGACTCTTGTCGGTTTGGCCTTGCTTTTTTATGATATGGCCTTGGGGTGCACTCTGCGTAGCCATCGCCGTGGCTCTGTTTGCAATCCAATCTAAGGGAGGACAAGCACGTCGGGGCTGCACGCCACGATTGTCGGGGCAGCAAACTCAGAGCTGGAGGGGCCTGGTGGCAATGCCGCTGCTGGAGAGCGTTAAGCCGAACGAATTCATTCTGGTGCTGATGTATCGCCAGGAGCTGTGCGAGGGTTGCAACAGTGTGCTTGATGTCGAGCTGGCGAGCGTGCAGCAAGCGGTGCTCAAGCTGTTGGTGATCTCCACGCGTCTGCAAGAAGTGCGAGCAGCTACAGTTCAACCAGAGGAGTGACAAGGCCAGGTAGCACCAAGTGTGGGTCGGAGCGAAAGTGGCTAATTCCTGCAGAGAATATCACGGGGCTGCGGGGCAAGCTGCCGGCGGCATTGGTAAGATTATGCGGAACGCCATGAGCAGATGCGGCTAATGAACAGCAGGAAGACACGCTAGCCATTGCCAAGGAGAAGTTGGAGGCTGCCATCCATCCGCCTGAAGGATTAGGGCCGACCGATTGAAACCAGAGCGCCGAGGAAGGCATCAACACAGGTGACAGCAGCAGCAACAACGACAGCAACTCAACAGTCGATGGTCCATCTGCTAGATCCACACAAGATGAAACGCCACAGGAAGGCCAGGACAGGCCGGGGACGTGCTGCCTCCTGGAAGAAGCGCAGCAACCAGGTTATGGTATTGGTGTCATTAGTTTGGAGCAAATGTGCGAGCGCTGGGACCTGGTGTTGGGCGTTCCTCGCTTGAAAACGATGCTCACGTGGAAATTGATGCAGAAGTTGATCTCATATCTTGTTGAAGCTGACGTGGTTCATCCACGAGCAAATACCTGTGGGAAACAGCGCGATTCGTGAACCCGTGGTGTGCACGGCCACCTATGGACTACAGAATGTCGTCGAGAGAGTTGACAAGCTCGGATGATCACCAGAGGCTGCCCATGGTACAAAAGAGCTGGGCATCGTTCTCGGTGAAGCCTGCACAAGCCACGAGATTCTGCTGCTGGCCATCGATTTATCCTGAATTGGCATCCCGGGAAGACTCACTGGCTGTAGCTGCACAGTTCCACGTTCAGGCACTAGATATTCTCCCGATGTGTGAGAGATCCAGAGGCATTCCCGAGGTTCCGTCATTGCTCACGAAGGCTATGGTATCCAATGGCAGCAATTGTCGCTTGCCATCTGTATGCAGTCACTGCAATCGCGTATCGGTGGATGCACGAGGCGCCACTTTCAGATCAAGATATCACAATGTACCGAGATGTCATCGACTCTCCCAGGAAGCCCAGCAAATCTAAGAGACCTCAATTGACTAGGTACACTTAACGACTCATGATCTTTCGAGGTATTTTTGGTTTGTGTGCTCTGTCGTTTGTACGTGGTTGCTAGATTGCTTCGCAAGATGTCAGAACTGCTGAACCCTGACCAGGAGACACGCCATACACCCAAGCAAGCCTCTGCTCGAAACAAGACGCATCCACCCGCAAATAAAGAGCAAGCTCGAGCAACAGCAGTAGCAACAGCAAAGATGCAGAGCCGCATCATGAAGGCTTTGACGAAGTTCAACAAGAGTGACCAACGTAACTTCAGCGACAAGCGGATCGAAAGGGTGATACATACGGTTAAGGAGACCTCGCTGGGAACTGGGACCCGCGGGCAGATGCTGAGGTGCAGTAGCACGTCCAGCTGGGGCGGTTCATCAGCTGTATAGAGGGCGCTTCGCTCAGTGCCTGCTCCGAGTGTTGGCGAGTGTTGGAAAGGTGGGGCATCCTTCCTCCGAGGAACGAACACAGCGCGTAGTGGAAGAAGATGAACGATCAGGCAGTGAACAACTACCCAGAGAAATAGCTTGAGAGGCTACGATGTGTTGAGGTGAACGCGAACGAAGAAACCCACTTGCAGAACTAGTACTTGGTACCCAGAGAAGACAACTGACTTCCAACTGGGAGCCCCACTCAGCTGGCGTAGCTAAAAGGCAACCAGGCCGCAAATGGGAACGAAAGGAGTACGGTAAGCGCGCTTGTTGACACGATCACAGAGCCCCGGACGCCGAGACTTGATGAATCGAATATGGGATGGCGCGACATCGCAGAGCGGAAAAGCGGTGTCGCAGAGGTCGACACAGCACTCATACCCCGAACTGGCAAGGAATATGGAAAACTGTAGAAGAAGCTCTCAATCCACTTCACTTCAAGATGCACACCCCATGTGGCTGACTGACCATCTTTCATCCGCGAAATGTGCCGAAGACACACTTCCAGCAGGTTCTTGAAGTCTATTCGCGCCACCCAATCTACCACAAGCCACTTCCAGATTCACCTCTCCCCCACCAAGACCCCACGAGATCCTCCTCATACGCCATGAAGCGAGAATCCTACGAGCGCGTGCAGCAGACGCTCCTCGACGCCAATGGCCTGGTGGTGCGACAGCAGACCCAGGCGGGCGAGGCCGTCGC
>JAADYK010000484.1:0-19217 GCA_023338225.1 Halophytophthora batemanensis
CCGGGAGCGAAGTCACGGGACACGGAGTAGTCGTAGTGTCCGGGAGCGAAGTCACGGGACACGGAGTAGTCGTAGTGTCCGGGAGCGAAGTCACGGGACACGGAGTAGTCGTAGTGTCAGGCAGCGAAGTCACGGGACACGGAGTAGTCGTAGTGTCAGGCAGAGAAGTCACGGGACACGGGGTCGTGGCGTTCGTGTCAGGCAGAGAAGTCACAGGGCACGGGGTCGACGAGTTGGTCGAGCTGCCGGTGCAGCCCACTGAGGGAAACACACAGCCCCACGTGGAGCCCGTCACGATAGCGCACTCCGCGTCCTCCTGCGCCACGCACTGCGTGCCGTCGTACGAAGGCAGGTACGAGTGACAGTCGGCCGTGGCCACGTCGCCCACCAGCGGGCACGACGTGCCAGCCGGCGCGCTACCCGCGCCTGAGCAGATGGCACCACGCGCGTCCGTGTCGATGGTGTAGGTCGCGTCACGGCACACGGAGACCTCGAAATCGCCCGAGGCGGAGACGGCCACAACGGCCAGCGCGGCCGCCAGGAGCGTCTTGGTGGTGGCAGATACCTTCATGAGGGCTGCTTGTTGCTGCTGCTGCTGCTGCTGCTGTTCGAGGCACGTGAGAGGGGAGGTACAGAGTCGCCGGCCGAACGTGAAGACACGATCAGAACGAGCGATGGTCCTGTGAGCGCTACGCCGGTGAATTGGGAAGTGACCGAGCCAGCGCCAGTGCCAGCGCCAGCGCGCTCCATGCAGAGGGGTTCGGTGGCTCTCCCCCATCTTCGACGGCCCGACGTCTGCACAGCCGAGCTGTCAACTTGCTGACGGCCGAGAAAGGCAACCTCGGGGGCAGCAGTCCGTTGCGGCGCGCTGGTTGGGCAGGATCTGGAGATAGTCGGGACAACTGGTGTGCGCGTGTGACCTGCGCCGCGGCTCTGCGCGACCTGGCCACGCTCTGGCACTGGCAGCAGGAATCTTGCGACAAGCCTCGGATCAGAGATTCGCGGGAGCCCCGTCTATCTTGCTATTGCGATAGCACGCGCCCCAGTCCGAGCAAGCGGGCGCTCTCTTTCACTTGGAGAGCACTGCGATTCACGATGTATTGCGTACACCAATCTGTTCCAGAAATGATGGCCTATTGATCTGAGCAGCCTCCCGGAGTGTATCCGCCGTCGGCCTGGACTCCTTGAGCCCGATCGCGCAGTTTCGCCCACAACGCCGGCCCGACGGCCTCGTGCCGCTTGGAATCCCAGCCCGGGATCCTCCGGGAGCGGATCCTGGCGGCGCAGACGGAGGCCTTGATTGTTGACACGGCTCGCCTCGAGCTTGCAAGCGTCGGGGCCAAGTTGGGCTCTGCCTTGCTCGCCTCGGCGGCCTGCGCAGCTTGCCAAGTCTCGAGACGCAAGCCGCCGCCATTCCCGAGCGGAGGCGAGGTCCAAGTGGGCGGGCGACACTGCAAGGCGAATTAGCGTTATGATAGATTCGAGCTTGGCTGGGCAGCGCCCACCTCAGCGCTTCAACTGCAAGCGACCCATAAGTTCAAGCCACCTCTCGGCATATTTTCCGCCGCCTTCTAGAGCCCAACGAGAAAAGGGGCCATCGCTTGATGGCTGTGCAGCTTCAAGGCAGCACCACGTCCAGCGCCTGCAGCCTCAGTGTGGGCGCCAGGAAGCGCAGCTCCTGCTGCTTCCGGCGGCTTGCCAGCAATTGCCGCCGGTGGACTTGTGCCTGGGCCTCCGTCACACTGCAGGCTGCAAACTCGGCCACGCGCCTTGCCAACTCCTCGGGCAGTTGGGGTCGTAGCATGTCCACATTGGCCTCCACGAAGTGCCGACTCTGCTGTCGTTGGCAATGCACCGTCGCCGCCGTCGGCTGGGTGGGGTCCACCAGGTACAAAGTGAGCAGAGAGAGCTCTCCGCCTTGCGGGTCCGTGGCATCTAGCAGCTCAAAAGGCTCCAGACGGTGAGCGAGCGCGCTGGGCAACGCCACGGTGCGACGCTCGTGCAGTGTCAAGGCACCCCACGGCTGCAGGAACAACCGGCCGTATTTGCCACCAAAGTAGCCCGAAGTGCGCTCACCAAAGGCCAGGAACGCATCTTCTTGCGCGGACAAAAAGTCGCTCTCGGTGGTGCTACCAGAGTGGGCAAATGCGCGGAAGGCGAGTTGGGGTGGGGTCACGTTCCGCGCACGCAGGACGTGGTAAACCACGGCCACGAGGTGCTCATGAGCGTCGCCATCGCGCTGCCAGCCGCCATTGAGCTGCTCACCCCGAGATTCGCCTCCGAATGTCGGGTGAGCTGCGTCCAGTCGGACGGTCGAAAGTTTCACGACGACTTGGATTTTCTGTCCACGCAAGGAGAAGCGCTCTTCAGTGTGCGACGGAGATGATACGCCAGCATTATTCGTCTGCTGGAGCTTAGAAGAGCAGAAGAGCGAGCCGAGGCCAATGTGGTGGGGTGGGGGAGGTCGCTCCGTCGCGAGACTGGCTAGCACGAGCTCAAACAGCGGCACCGCTCGGCCCAGTAACTTCGGGACGAGGTCGTAGAGTCCCGGGAAGTGGTGTGGGTGGAGCGATCCGTGTAGAGGCGAAAGCGTCGTCGCCGTGGCATCGACAGCCACGTGGAAGTCCGTGGCCAACCACTGGAACTTGGGTGAGCCTTTGGGGCCACGTCCCAGCTCCTTGTTGCCAACGCTATTGCCGTCGCAGTGACTATCGACTCGGCAACACAGTGAAGGATCTACAAGGTCACACAGGGAGCCTTCTGCTGGGCCTTCCTTGACCTCCCTGGCAGCGATGACCGCGCGCCAGAGTTCGTTCACCTCGTCCTGGACGGATGCTGGCACGAAACAGGAGCCCTCGTCGTCTTCGCCGTCGCAGAGGAAGCTCTCGGGAATGTGGCAGGCCATGGGCGTCCCTGGATGTGGACTCTTCTCCCCGAGTGACAGCAGAAAGTGAGTGACGAAGCCTCGTGTTGCTGCGACGTCACGACGTACTAATGAGTGCAAGTTGTGGAGGTCCCCCAGGGTTTTTTCGTGGGGTTCGTGGGCCAGCACAAACTGCTGGAAGGCTACACTTCCACCATCGTCCTTCTCGACGCCACTGGGTTCCGATAGCAGCCAGTCCACCAGCAGGGGAAGCGCTTGCTGCTTTGCCGCGTAGAGTGCCCCCACGAGGCATGGTAGTATGGTAATAGATTCGAGAGGCTTGTCGCTCTCCTGGAGCCTCTGACGTACCAGCGACAGCACTGTGTACGTCACCAGAGTCGCGTAGGCATCTCCCTCGTCATCCACATCAATGGTTTCGTTGGCTCTCACATGGCTAAAGTGCTTCCTGGCCGTCTCCAACGATGGCGAGAAGCGCAGCAGCCGTGTCAGGTAGCGTGTCATCAGCGTCCGCTCCGCAGCACGCAACCACACCAAGCGCGTGCTCTGGCATTGAACAAAGTGAGTGACACCTTGCCCGTTCTTTGATGCGTTCACCACGGCGCCGATTACACTCAGAGCGTCCAGTTCGGGGACGCGGCGTGCCACGTAGCTGGCACGGTCGTTGGCCTCCGAGTCATGGAGATGGCAGCTCAATTCACGATGCCGGAAAACAGAGCCACTCATGGCGGAGGTGGAGAGGGTCGCTTGCTTGCGTGGACTGGATCGGCGATTGCAGCGACAGCAAGACGGCTGTCAGAGAGACGGTGAATCGCATTGTGGACGGGTGGAGTTAGGCGAGAGCATCGTGGCAGCCGCAGCTGTGAGAGCTGCCAGGCCAGGGCAGGCCTCCTTGGGGCCGTGCGAACTCCCACAAGCGCGCAGTCCAATCCGGCCCTGGGAATTGTGCCTTTTCAAGCTGCCCGCGGTGCCGGGACCCGACGTTAGGCTCCGCCGAACCGCAAAGCCTTGGATGCCACGTGAAGGTTCTGAGAACGCCATAGGCGGCAAATCAGCGTGCCCCTGACGCGCCGGCGTAGGTTGAAGCGCTCAGTCGCCTCAAACTTCAATGTGGGGCTATGACGCCGGTTGTATCCATGTGGACGGAGTCAGTAAAGACTGCATTGTGGCATGCAGCGGAAGTGAGTTGGGCCCTCTTGACGCTCCTGCCGTGCCTGGGCAGTCTGCTGCGCTTCGGCTCTAGTGCCTTGGCACGCAACTCCTTCAAGGCACGCACCTTGCGTTTATTCCCGCCTAGGCCAGCGCAAATCGGAAGACTCGATCTCTCTTGTGGGCCGAATCGACTCAAAGACGCTACAAGTGTGTGGTGGAGATGCTAAACTCGTTCGCCGCGCAAGGATCGGATCGCACGCACACTCTCCAGCCCACCCCAGGATTTGGGGCCAGCGTCGCTTGGTGGCAGCTGGTGAATTGCGCAGCACGCGCAGACACTTGACGCCCTGGTGAGCCCAGCGGCCTTTTCGCCGATACACTCCCCCCACCCGCGTTGAAGTGACAGACAGCTCCTTCAAACGCAGCCACACTCTGCTCTGCAGAGCATCCAGCTAAGCACATGCTGCTTTGAAGTGAGCGTCAGCGTGCCTCGGCGATTGGCATGCCTCCTCGAAAGCGAGACGCATAAATATGCTGAGCGTTTCCAACGGAAGAGCACCCCGCTCCGTTTGTTGCCAATGATATGCTGTGGGTAGTATGAGTGAAGTCGTGAAGCAATTCGTCCTTGCACGGTGACACCCCAAACCGCTGTTCCAGCATCGCTGAGGTTATCCTCGTGCCATGCGTCCGAAAGGGTTGTGTCGAACTGCGCCGTGCTAGGGAGCCTTTTGATCTACACGATGCTTACTATGACCTCAGGAAGAGATTCGATCGTTGCCACCACTTCAGCACCGCAATACCGTTGCGATTGAGTCGTAGTGGAAATTGAGGAGCTGACACGGTTTGGTCGCTTTCTGACTGATCACTTAGTTACTCTGGCCGATTCAGCGCGACCGACAAGCGAAACTTTCAACTCTGTTTTTCCTCCATTCCTCCATTCAAAGCGCAGAGAAACTGGAGATCTTCTTCGGTCACAAAGCAACAAGCAACTTACAAGAGCACCAAGCCTTACTACTGTGCTCGACACGCGCGGGTTCCGGGTTGAGCAAGCTGGGTGGCAGGACGAGTTGTCAAGCTACCCTCAAGAGATCGTTTGCCAGCACAACCATACCTGGGTTGACCAACCGTTCCAAGTGCTCCGTCATGACTAGCTGTGTCGAGACTGCCGACGAAGCAAGGGCGAGGGCGGGTGCCAATTTGCGCTCACAGAGCTCACCGACAGAAAGCTCAAGTGGAGTTCAAAGGCGCGATGTTGAAAAAACGAAGGCTCCTGGCGCAGGAGGGCTGCAAGTATATTGTAGCGTCTTACAAGCTTGGGACGTTCCGGAGCTTGACGCGGTACCTGCCCGCTGAGCTGGACTACTATGGGGTTCGTCGTCGCCCGATCCTGGATACAGACGTTCTCTGCGTCCGATTTTGCTGCTGACGTTCAGATCTGTTAGTGAACCCTGCCACGCCGCAAGCCGTAGGACACGTCCTGGCCCGCGCAGTTTTCAGGGAAGGCTTTGACTACATCGCACCAGCTCCGGTGGAGGCTGTGGTGCCCTCGCAGCAGAGAGGGTCAGCAGTGAGCTTGCATCGGTGGAGGCTTATGACTCTAGACCCCGATCCGACAGATCAAAAACAATGGAGCTCTAGCTGGCGTTGTCACTGCAATCTCACACCGAATCATGGAGCTAAGATCGCATCTGTGCTGCGTCACGTGAATCAATATCCTCGCGTGCCGTTGAGCTTCCTTCGGTCTGCACCCTCAAAACCTTAGCACCAACGCTTCCCATTCGGTTGCCTGCGCACACAAACGTCCTGTGGTTACGTCCACGCGGTAGCTGATGCTGAAGTTCTTGCCCCTCTGGCTCTAGCTTCTTGCTTTCTTTTCCCAGCGCACGCCATTCACTTCCAGATATCGCTGGGTCCTTCAGCAAGAGCCAACAACATGGGCATGCAGTAGCCCAGCAAGGAGAATACGGACGCTGTGTATGCGGGGCTGGAGCGGTGAGGCTTCCGCCTGCTTTCTGCTAAATGGCGGTGTCTTTCTGACCTTATCTACCTGTGATGCCCGGTTGGAATGCGTGGCGCGTCCCAACCGCGGCGATGGTCGATCGAAAGAGCCACTACGCCGACTGTCGTCCCCCAGCTGCTCGTCACCGGAGCTGAAGATGGCCTTCGTTCTGTGGTATCTCTCTCACCTCTCGTCCCCGATCACCCGCGCACTCCTGCGGAGTAGCCTTGAGCTGGGTGCCGTCAAACTGGTGCTCCACATCGCATGCGAGTACCAGGGAAGACAGCATGACGTGTACGTGCCATTTATGCATGGGCACTACGGTCGCTGTGTCCAGGGAGACCGCCATCCAGTTGCGAGCGCTGATCATCCGGGTCGTTGTGCCTGACTGGAAGGCAGTGAAGCGCGCATTCAACGAAGATTGGACGGCAGTCAACTAATCGGTTGCATTTACGGCCAGTGTGGGGCAGCCATCATCTCCCGTGTGGTGGTGGCTCGCCAACACGGTGGCACCCCACACGAACCCAGCGTCTGCCTGTGTCTACTGTGGCGTGGCAGTGACTCACACGCGCACCGAAGACGCGTTCGACCATCTGCTAGGCTGTGTCGCGTTTGCGGGTTTCTCTGCTGTACTTGATCCTGACTGCCAGCCATCCTGGCTCGTGGAGGCCAGGATCATCGAGAACAGAAAGCGCGAAAGAGGAGAGGAGGACGCGCTAGCAATCGTGATGCACAGCAGGCGCTACCGCGCTAAGGTGAGTGCGTGCGGTGCTGTGTTAGACCCACAAGTTATAGCCTTGCGGCAGCTCTGTGAGCAAAGGGGCTACTTCAGGAGGGCGACGGAGACACACGCGCTCGAGGTTACGCCGGAGATCGTGACGCGCGGGTTCGTCAACTGCATGGCACGCGGGCTCCAAAATCCTCGCTACATCCTAACCTTCGATGCTGTGGTGCGTGTGATTCCCACTGTGGTTGCCATCAACGGGACTGAGTGCGAGATCCGAGGACTCAGTCCCATTGTGCTGGGATGGATCGATCTGTTCCAGAAACACGAGCCATGTGCTTTTTCGCTGGTGAAATTGGAGGCTGCAGGCGAGGTGATGATGGCGTGAACGGGTGACCAAAATGCAGTGCGACGCGGATTTCCTGGATGTGCTTCTCCCGTTGACCGATGATTTCGCACTTGCTAGCTTCCTGGTCTCTGTTCTCTACATGGTGGCCTCTATTTGACCTGGGCTTCTTCTGGTCTTCTGGTATTTGCTGCAACTATCTCATGCAAGGTTAGCTGTGTGTTCTGCGATCTCTCGCTCAATCGTGATGGATAGCTCATGCGTGCCAGTGTGCCGATTCGTGGCGATGGTTGACAGGTAGGTTGCTCTGTTGGTTCATGTCCTCTATTGACGTCTAATCCGTGGCTTTCCTGCGGCTTTGCTGTGCTCTGCGCAGAGACGCCTATAGGGCTGCTGAAGCGAAGGTAACGGCATCACGCTCATCGAAGTGGATGAAAACTCTCCTTCGCCACTACGGGTGAGTATCTGATCCAAGTCCTTGAGCCCCGCGTCGATATGGCCTCACAAAACTGAAAAGGGCTGGAGTAGATCTACATTGCAGAGCAGGAGGCCGTGGCCAATGCCCCTCCAAGACTGGTGTCCCTCCTCCCTGTGGTCATCCCTCGATCACAGTATGCTACTGGCTCACCGATGAGGTAGACCCGCAGCAGCAAGATGGATGGTCGCTCTGCTCTCGTTGCAAGAAGCTGCATCTGCACCAGCTCGGTCTCTTTGAAGCGCGTGCTGAACGGGTGTTCCCAATCTACCACTGAATTCCCACGAGTTGCCACCATTTTTTTTTTGAAAGTCGCCCTCCATTATTCACTCACACCAAGGCCAGGATTGGCCAAGCACAGGTCATATAGGATCTAGCCTATCAGCTACTCGTGATACCTAAGAAGGCCTGACCACCCTGTTTTGGATACAACGCGCTACATTTTGTCCTGGATTCCGATCGCGCAAGACACGAGTGCTCCGCTCTCTCTAGGCGAATCAAGGACAAGTTGTGGTTCCAGTTAAACAACGTTATCGAGAAAACTCCCGCGTCCCGCAGATCGCCCCAGTCTTCTCCTGACGTCGTCATACTGGATGGAGAGACCCCGAATAATGCCATCAAATCCGAATCTACCCGGCCAAGCCCCAGAAGTCACTGCTCAACAAGATGTTCGGAGCACACCGTGCGGTCTGCAACCAGCTTATTGAGAGCTCTCGAGAGGACTGTTACGCGCTCAAGAAGTCCGAGCTGGTCGTGAAGTATCGCCCGATCTCGCAGAAACGCGCGCTGGAGGCCTACCTTCCCTACTACCACCTTGAGATGTCTGAAGAAGTCATGGACTCGACATTCCGAGACTTCAAGAAGGTGCCGGAGTCGTCAAAGGTTCTGTATAAAGTGCTCAAGGAGTAGGTCAAGAGGACGGCGTTCCTAAAGCCCAGATTCAAGTCAAAGAAGGACAACTCCTCCATCGAACTACGGGCTCGAGGTTTCAAGTCGTCGGAAGATCTCATCCGGTTCAAGTCCACATACTTCGGCTTCTCCAAGACCGAGGGCTTTGTGGTCAAGGAGAAGATGCTAGAACTCCCGTTCTCCGTCCGTCTCCAGCACATTAGCGACGAGCACTTTTACCTCTGTGCGCCTCGCGTCAAGACGTTTGTACAGATTTCCGGTACCCGAGCCTGCGCGATTGACCCAGGAGCTCGAAGCTTCATCACGATGTGCGACCCCGACGGACTGGCGCTAGGCGTGAATGACATGAAGGAGTGTATCTCCCGTCGATGCCTCACAATCGACCGGTTGATCTCTTGGCGGACAAAGGAACCGTCAAACGCAAGTGTTATCACATGGGCAAGCGCTTGAAGGGCAGCTTTCGTCGTGTGAGGGTCTTGGCTGTAGACATTCACCACAAGGTGTCCAGCTGGCTCTCAACGAACTACACGGAAGTCCTCCTCCCGTCGTTCAAGACGCCAGACATGACGTCGAAGCAGAAACGCATCTCCAGTAAGACCTCGCGCAATGCTGGCGTGGTCTCACTACAAGTTCAAGATGTTGCTGTCATACAAGATGGGCCGTACTGGAGGGAGGATAATCGAGTATGAAGAGCACTACACGATGAAGACATACTCGTACTGCGGGAAACCCAACCGCAGCACCACCAGCGAGGAGGCTTTCTCGTGCTCGCATTGCAGTCTGACGTGAAGGCCGCGCGCAGAATCTACCTGAAGAAGGAAAGTTGTTCACGCGAGCTGCTGGAGTCCGGGTGTACGGAGACGCCTATTCCGCGGCTATTAGTTGCGCGCAAGCTTGCTCATGCTTTCATTTCGAGTGCTCTTGGGGAAGCAGCATGCGGACGCGGGGTCGGTTCAACAGACGGATCCAGACTGGCAAGTCGCACTTCTTCATCCAGCCGAACTCTCGTCGGAAGTTCAGGCAGTCGTTCAGACGTTGGGCTGTCAACTTGTAGTTATGTCCCTGGGAGACAGATTGATAGTACCTGCGACAACTTGGTGGTGCCTTTATGCACTTTGCAGCTAGGTGATTCCTCATTGTCTGGGTCCGGAGACTGACAGACGCCAGCAAAAACTTGCAGGTCATGGGGGTGTTTGTCGTTGCTGTTGCCTTGGGCCTTACTGAAAGATGCCCGCACCGGATCGCTGCGCAGCGCATGGTCATTTCGGGACTTGGCTCCTCGAAGTATCAGATGCTCCAGATCACGCTGCTCCTCGAGAGCATGTCAATCTGCCTTGGTGGCGGGCGGGACGTCGGGTGGACTGTCGAGGGCCCACAAGCCCGCGACGGTGAGCTCGCGCGTAGTCTGACAGGATTTGTCGGCTTCTCAGTAAGGAACCTCGAGAAGTGAGATCCTCGAAGCGCGATAAGCCTGGCGTTTGTCTTGGTCGCGCCGCTATTGCGCGTGGAGATCGGCTGTAGGATGCAGCTCGCTTTGGCCTCTCCGCGGCTCTGGGGCGAGATTTTCGCCCACTGCTTGTGTGGGTGCATAAGCTTAAGCACGCGACTTGGAGTGCCCACGGAGAGATGCTGCTGCTGCATCCCCGACTTCTTGCTGCTGTGCGTCCGAGCAAAGTAATATTGGAGCATATACGGCGTATGAACAAGCATACAGAAGTACTGGAACTAGCCCAGAGCAAGATTCAAGCTCACGTTGAAAGAAGAGGCAAGCAGACACCAGACACACAAGATAAGCAACAGTGTATTCAGACATCACGAGTCCACGTAGGCCAGGTACTCAGCGATGCCCCAACCATTAGATGAGAAAACACAGCGCACTCGTGAGCAAGGTACCGTGCAACCACCTTCGGAAGGCGGTTGTGCTGCACCTTGTGCAAGCAGTACCAGCACCTTGTCGCCGCCTGGTGCAGCACCTTCGGATCGTCGGAAAGGTGGCATCACACAGGACTCCTGGGTCGGGCTGGGACAGCTCAACGACCACCGTTCGGTGGCTTGGCGAGCACACGAGCGCGGTGAGCGAGGGAATTTCTCGCCACCATCACGAAGTTGAGCGCAGGAATAACAGGGAGGCCAAACCCCGCTAGAGCGTCCGCCGCCTGCTACGTACTGTCGCTGAACTCGCCATCCTCGATAACCTCAAGTCTGGTGTTCTTGAATGCGGCTTCGACTCGTTTGCGAGTGTTGCGGATCAAGAGATCTTGGAATTCGTCCTCAGTCATCCACGCTCGAATGCGAACGTGGTGCTGGGTTCCTTAAAGCTCGAAGGCTATCCGCAGCAAGGCGCACCAGGCGTCTAGCTTTAGAACGGTGGCCAGCTCCTTACGGGTTGAGGCCCATGGGAGTCCGGTCAGTTCCTCTAGGGCCCAAACTATGATGGCCTCGCCAGCGGAGGCGGAGCGGCGGCAGCGCGGACACGAGCGGACACGAGCGGACACGAGCGGTGGTAGTCGACTGCGGTGGTAAAGCTATGTCCTAGCGCGCAGCGAACAGTGATCTCGCCCTTGCCGTGAGTAAACGAAGAGAGCAGGTGGAGCCCGAGGGCCAGAACGGTTAGGGATATATCGAGGCGAACGGGTTCAAAGTGGCAAAGCTTTTTATTTAGCAAAGCCTTCAAGCATCTCGCGCAGTATTGCATTTGTGTTCATGCAAAGTACTTTGTATGTCAGATGAGGAGCGACAGTATGCAGAGCGTGGCGGTAGTCGATACAACACCACGCATAAGCTTTGCCTTCTGGAGATTTCATTTCGAAACTCTGGAAGGCTAAGCCTATACTTGGGTTTTGAAGCTTGGCTTGGTTTTTATAGACCAGACCCCATCCCTGGACCCGAGTCCCAGAACCAGAATCAGACCCAAAGCCAGAACCCAGTCCTTCGCGCTCGGGTTGACAAACTGTGTCGTCATCAACCTCCTTCATCGCATATTGCACCCCACTTCAAGACGAGTAGAGCTGTGCACTAAGGCTCGCAAGGCTTTGCGGTGAGCACCGTGTGATATTGAGCCCGAGATCCACTTGTCGGATTCAACCGTTCATTTAATCTCTTAAGGTTTCTGGGACGTCTGCTCGGGTAAAACCCGAATTTATTCGGTCACACCCTGGAGCTTGCTCCACGAGTAAAATAGCCGTTGCGGCGACGTGGCCATTCTAACCCACTGCGGTAGTGCGTTGACGAGGCTGGCGTGACTTTCGAAATGAGCGAATTGACACTCCGTTCGGTGTCCATCGTGATGATTCCTTGTGCGGAATGTAACCCCAGCTACTGTAAATGCACGTCCACACCGTCTACGCGGAGCGAAAGAATGCAAAAGGCTGGTTTGGAGACGGTCTGTTGGTGAAGTAAACGCTCACGCAGAGAGCCATTGTCTTGTTAACCACGTGTTTGTCTGAGTAGAAACAAACGGGTCTGTGTCTGTGTACGTGAGTAATACCGGCGCAAATATCACGAGAGTCCTGGCCAGAGGTAGACTTCACTATAGAGAACGAACGTAAAGCCTTTTGGCGCTAATATGGCGGGTTGCACAGCTTCTATGCGTGACAAGGAAAGTTGCTACTGCCTGGGATTAAAGCCAACAACCGTGAAACGATACCTGCAAAGAGTTGGTCCATCAAACGGTAGACCAACATCTCCAAACACGTACTTTTTCGTACGACGTAGCCAGACAAAAAATAGGACTCATTGGGAGAGCATACAACTTTCAAGAGCATTTGGTTCGCGGGACCTATTTACAGTTTGGAGGTGTCCAACAAATTGGGGCAAGCGACCAGCCTGAGCTAAGTTAGCCCGTCCAACATGGAAACGCCCATAGTGGTTAAGCGCACCTGACGAACAGAAACACACTCCCAGGTCAGTGTTGAAATCTACGAGTATGCTTAGCGTACCGTTTTCCGTTGGAAAGAGTTGTGTCTTTTGTAGAGTAGCCATTCTCTTAGTATAATAGTCATTTGCCTCGATTGAATAATGATTTTCTAGTTTTACCGTCTGAGTCCTCCAGAACATAATGGACTCCCCCATTTGGTACTGCACATTTTGAAAACGACATTTTGAGGTTATCCCGGGAATAATGCCCGATATAGATGTCTCATCAGGCGCCCAATGCGCCGTCGGCAAGGCCATATATCTGCGTGCGCCACAAAAAGAAAGCCACGCAAATGCTTGGGCCTTCGTACCCGGAGAACACGCGCCATTTTCTGTCTCTACAGCATGCATGAGTTTGATCAAATATAGTGAAACGAAGTCAACCTGTGTGCCGACTTAGCTGCGTATGGACAATCCGGGGGCATCCACCAGCGGACGCCTCGGACGCCTCGGATTGTCCACAGTCCACTCTTGGCTTTTTGATTCAAATAGCACTCGTCGAATCTGACTGACATGAGTACTATGCGCCAGGTTGGACCGAAATCAACTGAAACGTGATACCTCTATCTCACTGCCACAAAGCTGTTTGTGACAGTATTCGGAGAGGGTGTCCAGGACCTGACCGCAGGGCTCTTTGCGCGCCGCGGAAAACCAGGCAAACAGGCAAACAAACGGACAAGCATCATGGGTGCGCCACTGATGCAGGCTTTGGACCAGTCTGGTAGGATGGCAGACGCGAATGGGATCGGTGCTAGCCCAAGACTGCGCCTTTTGACCACCAGGACACAAGATTGTCAGCGCTAGTCAAACGAGGCATCGTCTCTAGGACTACCGATTGGTCAATAATGCGTGTTCTGGTGTCCAACCAGGTGAAGCCAGCTAACACTGGCCTCACTATAATCGGAGGACTTTATTTTCGGCGCTTCGGGCCCAAACAGCAGCCCCGAACTTTTGGCACCAGGGCAGAATCCTTCCTATTCTAGTTTAGGCACGAACCTAAAATAAGATCCTGTTACTGTTGTGTCTCGGAACAGCCAGCGGGATAGTTGGGGGCCCACAGAACGCAGCGACAACTTGCTTCTCGTCCGCTGCGTGCTGCGTGCTGTGTGCTGCGTGTCCCTCGACAGCACGGCATACTGCACCACTTGCAGGGCTGCAACATGCTCTGGAGCTCCAGTCTGCGCCGCCACTGCCGCCGCCATCGCCACTGGTGCGAGGGCGCCGCCCGACATCCAAATTATTCCTGACCCAATGTTGTTGCTGGGAGCTGACGCACCCTCGGGTTTGTCGCCCGCCCAGCAGCCAATCAGCAGGAACCTTGCAGCCGGGAAGCGAGGAATAAGCTGTGCTGGGTGTAGCTTCTCGCTTCTCGCTTCTCGCTTCTCGCTTCCGGTCACAGAATGCCCCTGCTCGAGGTCCTCCAGAAGCGCGAGCCTCCCCTTTCCCACCCACTGGGTCTTTTTCTTGGCGGCTGGATCGGTCGAGCCGCCAGTGCTGGTTGGTCAGTTAGCGCAGCTCTGGCGCGTGCGGAGCTGCGCAGCCTTCCCTCACTCCGCAGCTTGTCCCCGCACTCGACAAAGGACGTGTGTGCAGGCGCAAGCACGACCACGATCGCGTGCGAACGAGCGAGCGAGTGCTTAGCGAAGATAAACGAGCGGCGAGCGGCGAGCGGCGAACGGCGAGCGAGCGCTCCCCACCGCGCACAGACAAACAGACAGACGATGGCAGAGGTCCACGTGGCTGAGTGCCGCTTCCTGCGCTTGGGCTGCACGGCGCAGGACCACCCGCTCTTCCACGCTGAGTACGCCAGGTACGCGCGCCGCTTGCTGGGCGAGCTCGTTGTCGAGCGCAGTTGCGCACACGGATCTGGCCGTGTGCATGGCGCACCCGGCCGCCGCCGACCTCGCTAATCCCGAGTCCTTGTTAACTGGCCTGCTGTCCGCCTGTTGATCCCACAGAAGCAACCGTGAGCGAGGCGTCAAGGTAGGCGCTGGGGTCCCTCACGCTCTCCTTTTGTGTCGTCTTCGCCTTCAGCTTCTCAGTGCCTCTGGCTCTGCCTCTGGGTCTCGTACTTGTGGCGTATGCGGCTCTCACTGTAGATCCTGCGTTGCTTCCCGCACTGCTGTCCGGAGCACGCACCACGCTGCTACTGCGGCTGCTCCATCCACTTGCTCGTGACCTTCTCGGCCGACGTGCAGTCTGCCAATCATGACGACCTGCTCGTGTGCGCGCGCTTCGAGCCGTCGCGCGTGGTGCCACTCTGGTTTGCACAAGACTCTGGCTCAGATGATCAGAGTCACGAGCGGCAACTCGAGCCCGGCGAGCCCGTGGAGCTGCCTGTGGATGTGGTGAGCCCCGGCGGCAGCCAACCGTCCAAGGAAACCATCTGGATCCGCGCCGAGAAGGAGAGCGAGATCAAGCAGAGGAAGTTACCCAAGGTGCGACGGCTGGTGATACGTTTGCTGAGCTGGGGACGTCTGGGTCCTGGACATTCGGGAACTCATGCACTTATGTTCTGGTATGTTGATCTTCTTTCATGTGTACATCACGACGCGCAAGAATGCTCTGCTCTACGTGATCAACAACCGACGGTTCCCCAAGTGGTTCTATAGCTACGACAGCAGCATTACTCGGGCGCAGCGCGAGATGACCCACCACCTGGCCGCCTACGTCTTCCGCCTCTCTAGAGCGAGACCGTTATCGGATGAATACTGCAGCGCCACAGTGCTCGCTCGCCACGCGTCCAGTCCCTTCACACTCATCTCGTACCGACGTGCGGCGGAAGCTCGCGGACCTAATAGTTCTCTGCCAGCCGTGGCTGGAGCAGTTCAGCGCCGTGATCGCGTATCTGTTCGGAACTCAGACGTCCCGGCGCTGTCATCGTCGTCCCAACACTTTGAGACGCTTCACATTGACGCAGATGGAGACACGGAGGCGACTCATGCACTTTCGTCGCCCCTCAAGTCCCCGGGGGACGATGAGAGCAAAGGCAACGACGCGCTCTTCTGGCAATTGGATCCGGACGTGCGCGAAGCTGGCGTAGCCGAGAAGGCCCAGCATCTCATCATCCTGTGGCGCTTCATGGATTTCGTGACCCTGGCAGACGTGGGCTTCTGCATGGACAAGCTGGACTCGCACATCCGTCGACATTGGCTGGCCGCCGCTAACGCCCTCGGCGCGCCGCCAGATCACCTGGCTGACAAGCTGGAGGAGCTCACGGCCTCGTTCTCGCTCGGGCTCTTCCGGCGCTCCCGCAACTCGCCTCTTCTCCAGAGTTCGCCTTCCGCGCTGTCCTCGTCGGCGCCTCTGAACTCGAGTCAGCAGGCCATTCGCGACCGGACGCTATTGCGCGCGTGCGCACATCTGCTCATTCGGGCATTTTCCTCGCATACGATCCAGCAGCTCATCTGTTCAGCCTTCGTGGCAGGCAGCGACGTGCCTAGGAAAGCGCAGCTCCGTCGGAGGTTCGTACAGTTACTGCTGGACGTGTACGATGCTCTAGGCGAGGTGCTAGTCTGCGTACCACCCGATCTGGATCTGGGGCAGGGCCCAACGTCTCCGCAGTGCTGCTCGTCCGTGCCAGCGCTGGTGGACGAAATCCTGTCCATGGTTTACAGCCAGTCTCGGTTCGAGGGTCTTCGGCGCGAGGCCTCCGCACTGTTGATGGAGCAGCGGACGCCCAGCTCACTCTCAATGGCGCTGAGTCGCATGTTTGGCGCCTTCACAGCGCAAGCGCGCGAGACGGTCATCGCTGTGGGGAGACGCCAACGCGGAATGACGCAGCACCAGCCTACGGCGTGGCCGGACGGGATTGAGGCCTCCAAGAGCTTATGGAACCGGCGATGGTTGCTGGAGCCTGGCTCCATTCGACTGATTGGAACTACCGACGATCCAGAAAACCCGAGCTGCGGGCCGTCGCTACTGGAGCTCACCCACTGGCTGCACGAGTTCGCCTGCGTGGACATGGTTATCCAAGACGACGCCACTTGCTGCTCCATCCGGTCGGCGCTGACGCTAACGAGTGAGCTGGCACCGATGCAATTGGTACTAGACGGCCGACTGCGCTTCTTCCGTGTGCTGCCTAGCGGAGTGTCGTCTATGGCCATGTCGTCGGGTAGTTGGTCCTTCAGTGACTACGCGGCCATCTTCTCGGACGGCGGCCTGCGGGTGCTGGAGCTGCTCTTCTACCTCTTAGCAGAGACTGGAGCCGACGCCGTGGACGGCAGTGACCATGCACAGGCAGAGCTTGACGCAGAGCACGCCTCCATAGTGGATGATGGGACCACCCTGGTGCGTCGGGTTGGTCTCACGTTCTCACTGGAAGAAGAGCTGGACGTAGAAGGCGTCGCAGCGTCGGGCTCAAGCGACGATGTGTTTGTGTTTGTGCACGGCGTGGTGGATGACGCTGCGTACGTAGCCCCACGCACAACATCGACAGTGGTGGGTAGCAGCAGCAGACCTAAGCTGGCCGAGATGGCCAGCGTCGCGCGGGCTGCAGTCCTCACCGAGCTGCAGTGGTCACAGGTGCTGGAGCTGCAGGCGGGCTACATTGGCATCCCGAGCGGAGGCGGGCGTCGCGACTAACTTGGGAGGGAAGAGTGTGTGTAGATCTACTTGGTGGCCAACGACGAGTTGTGTTCGTACGCGCCGATGAGTTGTGTTCGTACGCGCAATACGGAAGAAATCATGGCCACCAAAGGGGCATGAAATATCCTCTTCGCTTTCGTGGCCCCAACGATACGGCCAGAACGGGACGCCGCGGGTTTTGTCTTGCCGTACAGGACGACAGTTCTGTTCTCCAGGCATGTGATCCACTGGCAGGCTCAAAGGAGTCACTCGGATTGGCCCACGGCAGCAAGCTTTAGGCATGAGCATGGTTCGAATGGTGTGGGCAACGGCGAAAGGAGTGACGCGACGAAAGTGAGCGCTACTTGTACAAGTCAAGTCGAGCAAAGTTTGCACAGTAAACTTTACCGCTCTGGCTGCGATTTTATGTAGAACTTTCCGCGATGCTTCCGTCGTGTCACACCGTTTCTACTCATCTCCCGGTCAATTACTTTTGAATAAACAGAGCTTCAAGCAGCGAGATATGGCCAATAGAAAACGGACCCTGTTCTGGGGCGCGCAAAACTCGATGAATGATGCAAAGGGTCCTGCGTTGTAGCTTGGTGGACTTTTTGCGTGAAAGCACATCAAGGTAGCGATAGAAGGCAGTCGGTAGACACCTAAACAAATGGGTGAGTGTCACGGCGGAGAGCTCCTCGATTGTAGCAGCGCTTGTCGCGACGGGTGATCAACATCTGTAGAGGCCGCGCGCACGCAGTGAGAATTGATCACCGCCAACCTGCATTTTAGTCGTACGACGAGCACGAAGTGTTACATTTGGAGTTTACAAATCGAGACCATTCTCCCTTGCTTTGAACCGAAATGAGGGACACTGAATCAGCATGATTTAGAGCCGTTCACTTTACACTGGCGAAATCAAAGAGCCTCTATCAGCGTTATACTGCAGACTGTGCTAAAGCCAGTATGAGACACAAGTAGTATCACATTAGTACATCCAACACGATAGAGCTGGCATTGGGCATCATTGCCAAACAAATGGAGCGCAACAGAATCGAAAAGAATTCAGGTTCGTTCCGAGGAACAACACTCCGTCCTCACAGTCGAAGTTTTTTCAAAGAAGTGAGAGTATGCTTGGAAAAGCGAGGCATCGTTACTTCGGGCCCACTTGAGTAAGTTCTCGCGTTACCTTTGTATTCTGGGGCTTACTTTGCGTTGGACGCACAGCAGCAAGAAGTCGGGGATGGAGACGGCCTGCGTCTTTCAATGCTGCTTCAACCAGTGATGGCAAAGCATGCTTTACTGTTTAGCACGCCTGCCGTGCTAAACCAGTTCAGTAGCACAGAAGCAGATTCAAAAGCACGCCAAAAAGCATGCTTCACCCTTACCCTGCTTTACCAAATTAAAGAGACCAACATCCATTTTGAAAGGGAAAACTAGGGCAGTATGGGCCGAACAGAAGGAGAGATCAAGTTAAAATGGCAGAATTGGATTGGCCAGTTGAGACCTAGCCCTGCATAAACGTTTTATGTTTATACAGGGATGGGGGTGACGCGCGGCGCGTCCAATATCCATGTGTCCCACACAAAATGGCGACGCCGACCAGGTGCGCTGCCTACTGGGCCACCTCTTCTCGACTTCGCTCGCCTACCTTCGCGCATGCCCGCAGTGCCGGCGCAGCTCCTCGAAATGCGAGCATGCAGCTGCCTGGTTTGCGGGGCACTTCACGGGCCAGCGGTGGCCGTCTTCGCGCACAGTGTTTAAAGCGAGCAGGGTCCCTGCACGGCGAAAGTTGAGAGTGGACGTCTATTCCGCGCGCTACGCCATGGGATTCGAGGTGCACAGGAACCAGCACTTCGTCTATAACAGCCATTGGTTCCCCACACGGGATCACTGGGACCGCGCGCTCCATCGCGATCTGGAGAAGCTCCGTGCTGCGGTGGAATGCCACGTCCGGCTTGTGGTCCTCGAGGAGGGAACCACAGAAGAGATTGGTAGGCGCATTTACGAGGCGCTGAGCGACGCTGGCACCCCTGTCCCGGAAAATGTGTGTCAGCCTCAAGTGGTGCGGCGCTGCGACGATGCCCGACGCGAGGTGCGCGAGACGCCTGCGCGAAATGGTGATAGGCCAGCAACAGGGCCCAGACGTCGACCCTCTCCGGTTTGGCGATGGCTTTCGTGAGGTTCACACTCCTACCGATCCTCAAGTACAACTTGCTTCTACTGTGAGAGGCAGGTAAAACACTCCGGTCG
>JAADYK010000485.1:0-19193 GCA_023338225.1 Halophytophthora batemanensis
AACCACACGAGCGTAACCTGCCGCGCGCAACATCTACCTGAAGAACGAGCACTTGCTCACTCGGGCTCCTGGAGTCCAGGTGCCCGGAGACGCCTACTCCGCGGTGTCAGGTGTGCGTGAGCTTGCTCACTACCCATCGACCCGAAACAGCAAACGGCATGTCCACTAGGGCCAGGACGGTACTTGGGTATCTCATGGTAACTTCGGGATATACCGAGGCGCAGATCTCGCTTCTTGCTCTCGTGCTTGACCTGCTGGGCTCCTGCGCCTTTCAGCCAATCCGCAGCGGTCTATTTACCCTTTCCAGCCACCATAGCACCTCCCGACAGGTTCTTAACGTAGCGCCTTTCTCGCCATTCTCCAACTGAAAGGCGACCAGGCACAGCCATGACGGCGGGCTTGTTCGCCTGCTACCTGCTGACGCCCGTGCGCGCGCCGCAGCGACTGCGCTGCACGTACGTGGGCTTCACCGTGTCGCCCGCGCGCCGCATCCGCCAGCACAACGGCGAGCTGGTCAACGGCGCCAAGCGCACGCGTCGCCATCGCCCCTGGTGCGGTTTCCACGTCTTCCTTCACACAAGTGTGCCGCCCGAGACTGACGACGACACCATCTTGCGTGCGCAACCTTACGGCGTGGCTTACGTCTGCTACAGGGAGATGCTGAGCGTCGTGCACGGGTTCCCGTCCAAGTTCCACGCGCTGCAGTGTACGTAGCACCAGTCTCTCCCATCTGCAACAACGCCCCAGTGGCCCCGTCCTAACGCCTCGCACTTCTAGTCGAATGGGCGTGGCAGCACCCGCACATCAGTCGCCTCACCAAGACGCATCTGGCCGGTTTACATGGCTCGAGAGGTCTGGGCGCGCCGCGCTCTGTGAAGCGGAAGCTGGTGGAACTGCTGCTCATGTTGCAGCTCGAGCCCTGGTGCGCATTGCCGCTCACCGTGAGCTTCACGTCCGAAGCGGCACACGATTTGGCTCGGGAACTCAAGGACTACTACGACAGACACAAGTGTAACACGCGTGGGCTACAGAGCTTCAAGGACAGTGACGCGCGGGACGAGGGCGAGTGCTGTTTTGTATGCGATCAGCCGCTCTTCCCGCGTTCTACACGGGCAGCACAGCAGTCGGAGGAGGTACTGGGCTGTTGCTACCGAGACTGCTCCATGCGCTGCCACACGCAGTGCTTAAGTGACCACTTGCGCTGCATGAACGAGCTGCGACACAGCGAGCAGACCACGTTGCAGTCTGGAGACGGCGACTGCCCGGCGTGCGAGCGGGCGTTCCAGTGGTCACTGCTCCCGCGATGCGAGCCGTCGGAGCGTCACAAGCGTCCAGCTGCGCGTGGAGCAAACCGCCGGTTACGGAAGCGACGTGCAACATACGCGAGCAGCAATGGGGACACCGTGCGTGGTGACGCGCCGTCGGTGGCAGTGGACGCGCCCGAGAACCACGATGTGGACATCATCAGCGTGTCGTCGGCCGAGTCTTCCGAGCCAGAGTACGATACCACCGGTTGGTTCCAAGAGGACGCATTGGAGGACGACGGTGGGCAAACAAAAGACGCCTCGGAGATGGCGGGGACGCGTCACATGGAGCAGAGCAACACGAGTAAGTCAGCGCCACGGGGACATGGCGTGGAGTTGATTGACCTGACACGGGAAGGAGCTTGAAACCCGTTCACCTCGCACTGAGCAGGCAGCACGACAAGAGGGAGAGAGGTACGTGTGGCCTACTGCTCCTTCACCTTGGGGACGCATGTGGCCACGGGCGAGCAGGGCGCCGTGAAGCAGTCCGAGTCCAGTAGCTCACAGTCCTCGCGCTCGCCACAGCGATCAGGCGAGCACACGTCGGCGCAATAAGCCACGACGCTGCCGTCGCGCTGCTTCTGCTCGTGGCACTCAGTGAAGGCCGGGCACGTGAGGTTGTCGCACGTGAGCTTCGTGTCAGCGTCACACTCGCCGTCGTGCACCACCGTGAGTGCACGTGTGGGGTCTTCACAGCGCGCATTGGCGAACAGGCACAGGTTGTCATGTGTGCGGCCGTCCGAGCCACACACGGGTGCGTACGTGTAAGCACAGGGCCCGGGGACGCAAGTGGAGGCGCCGTTGGGGTTGTTGGCGTTCACACTGTCGTCTCTCGCCGCACGCATATTGGGGGGACATTTGCCGACGCCAAAGAGCTTCACGTTCGGGTTCTGGCAACTGGCGTACTCGAGCAGACACGGATTCGCGTACGTGATGCCGTCCGAGCCGCACACGGCGTCGTATACGCGCTCACACATGGGGTTACACTTGACCACGACAGTGGTGGGTGGCTCAACGGGGACTTGCTCGTCTTCGGATGGCGCATCAGTGACGTCCATCTCAATCTCGAGGAACTGGAGCACCGGGTCGTTGGCATTCTTGTCGCTGTCGCTGTCAGGACTCTGTGACTCGCACTTGCCATGGGAAACCTTCTCGAGCGTTGGCAGCTCACACTTGGACGCCAATAGATGGCAATCGTTGATGTACGTGATGCCATCCGAGCCGCACACGGGGTCGCCCTTCATCCTACACATGAGCGAGCAGTACGTGTCGTCTGCATCTTGGACGTCTGAACCTTCCAAGCTGATCGGTTGCTCGACGGCTCTGGGTGCTTTATTGTCCGAAGCACAGGGACCCAGCGAGCGGATGAAGAGAAGCTCTTGGTCCGACGGCGTCGCACAGAAAGCCGTGACGAAAGCGCACTTGCTGGCGTACGTGATGTCGTCGGAGCCACACACAAGTTCGGGCGGCGCGTTGAAGCAGTTCAGAGGCGGATTGCAGCTAATCTGCGCCGTCCCGTCCTCTCCTACGCCAATGTCGAAGCTAGCGGTGTCCGAGGAGAGCTCCGTGTCGTCAGAAGTCTCACCAAGCGCGCAAGCAGTGGTCGCAGCGAGAAGCAGCAGCGCAAGGACCTTCATGGCGTCACTGGAGCTGCGTGGCGAGCAAAAGCGCAGTGCCAGGGATAGCAGGGCTGAGCTGGCCGATGCTTTCTTCGTGGGCTGCTGGTGCGTTGTGAAGGCGGGTTGGAGCGGCCGCGACGGTTAAGTTGGGGGCGAGTAACACGGCCATTCGTCTGAAATACACGAGGCACTCGTGGACGCCATGCTCCATCGTCCAAGTCTGGCTGCTTGAAATAGCTGCTGCATATATCGAGGCGCACAGTAAAAGCTACCGGCCAACTGCTGGCTGGCTGGCTGGCCTCGGGTCTTATCGTCGCGAACTCCATCCCCAAGTATCGCCATAGAAACCCACGACAGCATCGTCACTGACGTTCATGCCCCAGGCCAGTCGAACATGGCTGTCGTGTCGCCAATACCGCTGGGCGTCGAACTTGCAGATCAGCACAGCGTGCACAGACTCCGCCGCTTCGTCACTGGCTGGCGCTGGCTTATCGACATCGTTGGCCGATTGCCTGGACAATACACGGTCAGCAAGCTGGATGCGTTCCAGCAGTTCCAACTCGAGACATCCCGACGGCGAGCAGCGCTCGTCCTGCTGCTCATGCCGCTGCCGTGTCTCGTCTTCAACCTGTTACTGGAGTGCATCCCGTTAGCCGACCCTGTCTTGGGCTTCCGCGCGTCAGGCACATACCAGCTGCGCTGTTTCCTCATGGCCATCGTAAGTAGTACAGCTCCAGCGCTCGTGAAGAAAGATTTGCTGCCGGAGTTCCCAGCCGGATCGTGGAAAGCCATCGCTTTCTATGGCGTGACACAGGCGCTCATCTGCGTCGCCACCAACGTCATCATCGCCATCGCTGCCGACGTGTACCCCGTGCCGTTCGGCCAGTTCACGCCCATTCTCCCCATGACAGTGATCGGCCGACTCGTCTACTACCGCCGTCTGCCGCAGGACCCACAGTTCCATGCCCAGAGCGAGAAGATCGACAAGTGGTTGGGCATGGAAGTACTGCCGATCTTCGTATACCCCGCCTTCACCGCGGCTTTCATGTCGCTCACCCCTCGTCAGCAGCTGTGGTTCTCGCTGCTGCTGCCTGCGATCAAACTGGTAGTGCGTCGGCTGCTCTGGGTCATTGCCAAGCATGACGACGACCTCGTGGGGGTCATCACGTGCGGTGTTGGTCATTTGTATCACGTGCTCTTCACCGCCATGTGTCTGCAGAACTCCAAGTCGCTGGAAACTCTGGGCGCCGTGGCGCTCTTCAACACGGTTCAGATGTTGGTCAACTGTCGTGACATCCTTCAAGATGCGGCCGAACTCGAAGCAGCGAGAGCACACCTTCAAATGCACACGGAGAGCACGGAATCGGAACGTGGAGTGTGCGCGACGGCTTTGGCTTGTGTGAACGAAGAAAGCGTCGCGAGGAAACTTCATGAGAGCGTGCCGTCACGTTTACTGTCGACCTATCCGGGGTACCGTAGACCCGAATGGATGACACTTCATCGAGCTGTCCTGGAAGTTGCGACGAGTAAGACGCTGGTTACATCAACCGTCAAGTCGAAGGAGCAACGGAGACGCAGTCGACTACACGCTCCGTCTGATACTCCAGACGCATTGCCGCCTGTCAAAGTGCGTGGCCTCTCGCAGATCCTCCCGTGGAGCAACGAATTAAGCCCGAACGGCCAGCGAAGCTCGGTTCAGGCATTGCGAGTAGTTTCCCGACCGTCGATCATGAATGCGCCGAGAGCCATGAGCACGCCCTGGGCGTGGACACCTCCCGTACAAAGCACCGATCCTGTAGCGATTCGCGAGCGCTTCATCCGCAGTCTGGTTGTCGCTCTGCATCAGACCGAGATGGTCCTGCTGCGCTCGTACATGACCATGTTCGCCATGTCCTTCTACGGTGCGTGCACTCGTCACTTGCTCTTGCTGCTTTGCTGAGCTTCTAACGGTCGTGTGGCGCTGGTGTCTGTAGTGCTGTACTTCGTGGCGCTCTTCTGGCTACCTAATCACCGGTTCTTCGCCACACAACTGTCCATGGACTCATTCGACGCGGTGGAGAGCACCGTGGCGCGTCTCCTGCTGCTCTGCGTCATGGAAGCCGTCTTCTTCGCCATCTATTTGCTGCTCATCCGGAGGAAGCTGGGCATCTCAGGCGTCGACCAGCTCGCCTTCGTGCTGTGGTCGCAGCGGTCGCTCGTGCAGGGCAAGTTCATGCTGCTCATCGCCATTATCCTCGGGTTCCCGCTCGCGCACTCTGGCAACAATATCATCTGGAATGCCTGAGACTCGGCAGTGTCGAGATATCAGCAAAGCGCGCAAGCACTAGCAGAAGGACACCACGCCTGTAGTCAATGCAGCGGTATGCCGTCAATAGCACACACTAGGAGCACCAGAAGAATTATCTGGTAGCCATCTCGTCCTCGCTAGCCGCTGCACGACACCATTTCAGGCTTAATACTTTGTCTGCTGACACGAGCGCTCTCCAAGTGCTCTCACCGTGCAGACCTGTCTCGACTTCATCACTGTGCGTCATGACATCAACCATCCGAGAATGACCCAACTGACGAGCCGAAATAGACGCGCTTTTGATGGGAAGACAACGATTGAGCTCTCACACGCAGCCCACTTCATCGTAACCTTTATCTCCCTCCTCCCCGCTGGCGTGCTGACAAAGCCCACAGAGCACAGCTGTCAGTCACCGTTGTCTCTTTCCCCGTGCATGTCTCGCTCCATCGTAGCATGACCACTGTCGTGCCAATAGGCGACCCCGCTCACTTGAGTCACGTCCAACGCGTCTTCGCCTCAGTATCTGGGCTGGTTCGACTCGCCGCCGGTCGACTGCCTGGGCAGTACACCGTGAGCAAACTGGACGCCTTGGAGCAGTTCCAACGCCGGACATCGCGCTGGCAGGTGGCGGCCATCCTTCTCCTCACGCCACTGCCGTTCGCCGTCATCAACCTGTTGCTGGAACTCGTCCCGTTGGCCGATCCTGCGGCGGGCTTTGCAGCCTCCGGTGCCTTCCAAGTGCGTCAGTTCGTCAGCGCTTTCCTCTCGAGCGTGTCACCCAACCTGGCCAAGCGTGCGTGCTGGAAGGGGTTCCCCGTACGCTCCGCCACGGCCATCGTGGGGTTGAGCGCGTTCATGGCACTTGTTTGCGTCGTCAACAACATGGTCATCAGTCTTGCAACGGGCGTCTTTCCCGTGCCTTTCGCGCTCTTCACACCCGTGGTGGCCATGGGATTTGCCGAGAAACTAGTTTTATGTCGCCGCTTGAGGCACGACCGCACGTTCCGCGAGCAGAACGGCAAGCTGGACGTCCGTCTCGGCGTTGAGAACATACCGTTGCTCGTGTATCCCGCCTTCACCGCCGCCTTCATGTCGCTCACACCACGAGAGCAACTGTGGTTTTCGCTGCTGCTCCCCGCGATCAAACTTGCTGTGCGTCGGCTGCTCTGGGTCATCGCCAAGCACGACCGAGACCTCATGGGCGTCGTCACGTGCGGCGCCGGCCACTTGTACCACGTGCTTTTCACGGTCATGTGCCTGCAGAACTCCAAGTCGCTGGAGACGCTGGCCGCCGTGGTGCTCTTCAACACGGGTCAGATGCTAGCCAATTGCTGGGACATCGTGAGCGACGCGGCTAAGCTACGTACAGCGCAAGCGCAGCTCCGAGACGACTCGTGCGATGTCTCCCTTGACCGTGGTGTATGTGCAGCGGCGTTGACCTGCGCAGAAGAGGGAGAAGTATCGAGAGCGCTCCACCAGAGATTTCCGTCGGTGTTGCTGTCCACGTATCCAGGGTATCAACGCGCCAAGTTTGTGCAATTACACCGCGCGATCCTGAAGCCGCGTGTGGCACGACGAGTGTCGGCTCCGTCCACGGTCCAGAACAACTACACAGACGAACGTCGCTGGGAAAAGAGCCTTTGGACAGATCTGCGACTCTCCTCGGTAGACAAAGGGTGGGAGCCAGACTGTCGAGCGTCACAGATCTTGCCGTGGAGTGGCGAGCTCCAGAGAACAGAGAACAGGAGTCCTCCTCGCAAGGAACGAGCGCGTACCCTCTCGTCCATGATGCATGCACGATCTATAAGTGTGCCGTTCGCTTGGGCTGTCCGTGAAGAGACGACTGTCCCGACTTCTGCACGCGAAGCTTTTGCCTTAAGCCTTGTCACCGCTCTGCACCAGACCGAGATCATCCTGCTCAAGTCGTACATCACGATCTGCGCCACGGCATTCTACAGTAAGTGACAGAGACATCCCTGCGCGTGCTGGCCCCTACCGTGCGTGTCCCCACTGACGTGTGCGTCGTGCCTCTTGACGTAGTGATCTATCTGGCTGTCGTCTTCTGGTTGCCCAACCACCGCTTTTTCGCCACGCAAGACTCCATGACGACCTTCGACGCCGTTTGCAGCGTGGTTGTGCGTCTGCTGGTGCTCTGCAGCTTGGAGATCGTCTTCTTCGCTGTCTACCTGGTGCTCATGTGGCGTCATCTTGCGGTGGCCGGCACCCAGCAGCTCGCGTTCGTGCTGTGGTCGCAGCAAGCGTGCATGCAGAGCAAATTCTTGCTCGTCCCTGTCAACATCTTGGCCTTCCCGCTGGCTCACTACGGCAACGACCTCATCTGGAACAAGTGACTCACACCAGAGGCACAGCACTCAATCTCCACTTGGCCCGGTGCCACAGAACTCCGACCAGATCAAACTAAAATGGCACTAATGTATGCGCTAGGCAGCTCAGTGCCGTGCAAAGGCACGAAGGGCAACTCGACCCGCACCTGTCTGCGTCCGCGTGCCGTGTCAATCGGTGGCCTCGAAATTTGCCCCTGGGGCGTGCCGCACACCCTGGCGGCCGTTGCATGGCTGCACTTGGGTCCTGGTCGCCACCGCGTCCCTTGAACCAGACGTGGATCGCGAGCCAGAGCAGAAGACCGGAACGTCAGCTCCAAGCACCAAATTTCCCACCAAGCTTCTTGTCGCACATTGCTCCAGCTTGAAACCGACGCAACGCAAGTAGGAAGGGCGCCAAGCTGCACCAGGACGCGCCTTGCGCGCTTCCACTTCTCGATCCCCCTGCGAACGATCAGGCCCTGCCTGCCAAGGACCACACACAGACTGTCAGCAAGCGACGCACTTGTCGGTAACAGCAGAGCACACCACACAGCTTACTATGGCGGGGTCTCTGGACCCAGTAGCCTCAGAGCACAACTGCCAAGGCAGCTCTGGGCTGCTTGATCGATCAGAAGAGCAGCAAGTCCTAGGTGTTGCAGACACACTCCTCGTGGATGACAACTGGAGCTGGTTCCGGGACCTGCTGGATGCTGTGGACGATGCCAGCACGCGCCGCCAAGCCAAGCTCTTCTTCGCGCGGCTGCACGACGCCAGCGATGCCGTCGCGATGGAAGGCATTCTGTCAGAGATGGACATGTGGCGAGCCCAGCAGGAGTGTGAGCTCGAGCTCGCAAGCGCGCTGTTCATGCTCGGCATCGATAAGAGCATGGGATTGACTAGATAAGGACCAGGAAGCCATTCGAGGGCGTCAACCCGCGAGCTCGTGCGACACCTGCTTAGAAACAAATAGAGACTACCAGCAAAGCGCCCTTCGGCTGGGCGCTGACGATCTAGCTTCTGCCCACAATATATCAGCATCTTTAGCGACAAGGATGTATCCTAGAGCGAGCACCCGAGCAAGCGATCGAGCACAATGCGTACTCTACCCGGCGGCTCAGCGGCCATTCGAAAGCCTTTCACCTTCGCTTTCTTCCAGCGCCGGTGATCTATGTGCAGTCACTAGGGGATCGAGACGTTCGCGGAATGCGATCACGACCCGAACGCCTCGTCCGTCTCGTTTATCTGCTTGAATTCGTAGTTGCCACGCCCGTCGAACTGAGGAACACAAGGAACACAGCGTCAGCACCAAGAGTAGCCGAGGCAGCACACTCACAAAACACGCGCATGTATGGATGCAGGCACACAAACTTACTCGTAGGACATATTCGTGGTACTTCCAGAGCGACTTGCGGTGCGACACGGTGAAGAGCGTGATGTTCTGCTCGCGGCAGTAGCTGTACATCTCGCCTTCCACGTCGACGCTCACAGCGGACGTACATTCATCGAGGATGGCGAACTGTGGCTTGTGGTAGAACAGGCGCGCCATGGCCACACGCTGCTTCTCACCACCGGACAGCACATCGGCCCAGTCGTGCACGACGTCCCAGCCGCCTTCGCGCTCCACGAGGTGGCCCAGTTGCACCTTCTCCAGGAAGTGCATCAAGTCGTCATCACTGCGTCCAGACGCCTGCATATCTTTCAGCGAATGAGGGTAGATGATCTGGTCACGAAGGCTGCCTAGCGTCAGGTACGGGCGCTGCGGGATGTAGAACAGCCCATTGCGCTCCGGCTTGGTCAGCGTGCCGCCGAACAGCGGCCATAGTTCGCCCAGAATGCGGAACAGTGAACTCTTGCCGCACCCGTTGGGTCCCGCGACGACGACGTTCATGCCCGACTCGACCTTGATGTTGAGTGCGCGCACCAGCACATCGCCGTTCGGGGTCACCAGCGGCACGTTCTGGAACTGGATCACGTGGTCGCGGTACTTGAGCTCGCCCTTGTTCGGGTACAAGCCCAGAGACTCGGCAGAAGACACCTGCTGGTTGTCGTCCTCTGTCTCAATGTCGTCGTCGTCCGACTTGAGCATGGTGCGCTGGTATTTGCCGACGTTCAGGTCCGATAGCACCTCGATCATCTCGGTGACACGAGCCGTGAAGCCAGCCAGACGCGTCAGTTCACGCCCCGAGAGCACCAGACGCCCCATGGCCTCCGACAGCTTGATGAGCATCTTGCCCGAGCGGAAGTAATCCTCCATGCGCTCCGCATAGGACGTGTGGGCGTGTCGCGGGTTGGACAGGTCCAGGAAAGGCCGGGACACGACTGCATAGCCCACCACGGTGGCCAGATACTTGGCCACGATGTTGTCGATGACGCTCACCGAGAAGCGGAACTGCTGCGACTTGCGGATGAGGTCGATGAGATGCTTGAACGACTCGTCCAGAATGCGCTTCTCGCGGACGTTACCGTTATAGAAGGCGATCTCCTCGCTGTGCGTGATGAGACGCGAGTTCATGAACCGGAAGTTGCCCTCCATCTTTTGCTCGGCGATGGTGAAGCGGCCCGTGGGCTGACGCAGCCACGTGAGGAACATGCCTGACGCCACCAAGTAGCCCAGCATGATGGCAGGGCCCTGCACGCCGATGGACGACGCCAGCTTGACCGCATAGATGCTGATGTCTAGCAACGGCTTGGTCAGGTTCGAGTACAGGTCCGCCACCGAGTTGGAGAAGCGCTCCACGTCCACGGTGAGTAGCTGATCCGCGTTCGAGATGCGGTTGTCCAGGTTGGACACCTTGTAGTACACAAAACCCTTCATGTACTGCGTGTAAAGGTGCTTGGTGAGTCGCGTGCGGAAGCGCAACGTGAGCTCCGTGTGACCGTACTTGAGCAGACAATTGACGCACGACATGGGAAGCATGACCGCTACGAAGCGCCGCATGTGGTGCATAAAGTCCTTCTGAGAACGCGAGACGCTAGAGACAGCAAGAGAAAGAGCAAGAACAAGAGCAAGAACACCCACAAGAGCGACACAGTTGGCGAGGAGTCAGTCCATCTGTCCACCTCAGCGGTATTGGCACCAGCTCGGCTACTGACTTACATGGCCCGCTCGACAGCTGTAAACGTGTGCAGCACCACAATGTCGAAGGACGTGCGTGCCGCCAGCAGAACCGCCACCAGCGCCGCAAAGCCCACTTCGGCTGTGAAGGGCCCCGGCACGATCACCTTGAACAGCCGCGCGAAGCGGCGGTAGAAGTCCTACACGAACAGACGCCCCACACCACACAATGAGCCTCAGCCTCAACTTCGCCTTATAACACGACACACGACACAGCGCTATCTACGCGCAAGGACGACTCGCACCTTGTTCACCGCCACCTTCTCCGTACTGCCCATCTTCTTGGTCATGAACTCCGACTCCATGGAGAAGGCCGCGTTCGCCTTCTTGCGTCCGTTCTCGCGGATCGCGATCGCCAGCGCCACCTACGTAAGCGAACATGCACACAGCTACGTCACTCACTTGCACGCCTTGCCGGCGCGTTTAACGGCGCGCAGAGCGCTCTGGCGCCCCGCAAGCCCGGCAAACCGCGCCACCAGCGCGCGCGCGTCGTCGTACCAGAGAGCTGATGGACAGCGCCCCCGAGGCCGCGTGCGACTTGGACAGCGCCGCCATCTTGCCGCTTGACTGCGTCTGCGTGCTTTGCCGGGGGTGCGGACTCGATACCGCGCCGGGTTGAAGAGCCGAGTGCGCGCTGCGGGCCTCTTTCCGTTGTGCTCGCTCTTGCGTTTGCGCGGCGATCTCGCACTCGCGACCTTCACTCTTTACCTGTGCAAGCTGGAAGTCTGTGTTCTGCGATATGTCTGTGCAAGACGATGATTACGGTGGTCTCTTTGACTGTATGTGCGAGAGAGGGAGGTCTCGTAAGCAGCCAGCCCTTAGTCTAGAATGGATGCTGAGTTCGCTGAAAACATGCTTCGGGTCAGGTTTTATCGAGGCAGCTGACAGGCACACTGTACCGATTCACCCTGAAATGCGCGGTGGTGATTGGCCGAAACCATCCTGGTCCGTGACACGTTGACGTAAAACGCATCGCGTCAGATTCTTGAGGAGGTGGGACGCGAAGTGGGCGCCGCGGACGATCTCACCGCGCCAGCACGGCACCCGGGGGTAAGCTCCGAGACCGCCTGCACACACGCCCAGCAGCCCAGCACCGACACGGTTGTCGGCGCATGCCAGTCCTGTGTGCACAGGGCCGGCAATTGCAGCCAGATCGCGAGCCCCCTCCACGTTTCATCCTGCCACCATTTCCACCACTCACAAGCACGCAGATCTTTCCGTCCAACCAATCAATGACCCCTAAAATGTAGCCATGTCTCCAACCCGACGCCCTCGAAAGGACGCGTCCTTCATTGGCAACAGCAGCCGACGCTGTCAGCTTGAGCCTCCCATTTGCTGCCCTCCCTCCCGCAGCGAGTGTCCAACCAGCATGGAGAAGCCGCGGACGAACCGCCAGGGATCGATGCGCGGCCTGGCACGCAGCGGCTCCTCGCTCTCTCTCGGCAACAGCGGCTCCCGCCCGCGTCTCGGAACAGGCAGTAAGGAAGCCGCAGACGAACGTGCGGCCTCCAGTGGCAGCGGTCAACCCGTTGCCGATGGAGACGCAGCAGCTTCGCCAGCTACGTTTGACGCGCTAGAGCTGCTGGGTCCCTCGCTGTCCGAAGTCCTCACGTTCGTGACGCCGCCGCAGCCTCGACGACTGCAGGAAGCGCAACAGGAGGCCGGCGAGGAGACTCAGGGCCGAGAAGAGAACCAGGCGCTCCACGACAGCCAGCCCTCGCTGCGCAGCGCCGACGCCACCGTCAAGTTCGACGTGTGCCTCTCACGCTCGGTCGTGCTGGGTAAACTGGCGGATGCCGGTGTGGACAACGCACGGAAGACGCAAGAGTACTTTGCCAAGCTGCTCAGTCGCATCCAGTGTGACGCTACGGGACTTGTACTGCTGCAAGAAGCCACCGTGGTCATCTTCCTGGAGACCACGGCGGAGCAGTTCGTGGCCGTCCTGCAGCAGCTCCAGCAACAGCGTATCATCGAAGCCAATAGCATGAAGGTGCTGGCCAGCTCGGACGACCACGGCGTGCGCATTCTGCAGGGCTTATACTTCAAGAAGGTAGTCATCTCACGCAGTGACGCTGACTGGACGGACGACAGTATGCGGCAGTGCACCGTGGACACCTTCTTGAACCTCATCCGGTTCGCGAAGAAGATCGGACCCATGCCGCCGGGAGACATCCGCAAGTGCCTCACGAATCTCTCCAACACGGACCAGAGCTTCCTGCCGCCCAACGACCTGGTACTCTGGTTCTTGGCACGCGAAGAGCTCATGACGATCGAAGAGTTCCTGGCCGTGTTCGACAGCCCCGTGGCCGTGGAGCTCGAGTCGGAGCGCGTCTGGCCCGTGCACCCACTCATTCAGTACTGACAACAGCAGCAAACAGCCTCGCATAGCACTTGCTACGTTTGGTGACGGCCTTCAACACCAGTGTGATTGATACCTCATTTCGCCTATCGATTCGTGGCTACTGCAGACAAAGTAGTGGGACCAGCCAGAGTTGGTACTTCATTCGCTGAGTGTCGCGGCAAAGTCCGTCGGGTGGCTCTGGCCATTGAGCTTACAGCCACCGCCGTCGCAGTAGCCCTCGCTCAGTGTCCTCCGCATGTTCTTGAAGCGGCAAGCACCTCCAGAACAATTTCCCTGCGGCGTGTCGTCAAAGACACAGGCGCCACCTTCACAGGATGCTTCGTGGCAGTGGCTGTCATGACGGGAGACGGAGGAGAACGTCGCGCCGCTTTTCACGCGTAAATACCAGGCGCAGGCGATAGAGCCGTACAGGTAGATAGAGACTTACCGGAAGTAGCAGAGTCCGCCAGAACAGGACAGGGGCTGCGCGCAGTTCTCGAAGAGACAGCCGCCGGAGACGCAGGTGCCGCGCTCGCACGGCGTGGGCACGTAGCGATAGTCGCTCCAGACGTCGTCCGACGCATTGGGGCCGCCACTGACCGCTGCAGGCGAGCAGGTCAGCAGTGCCAGCGTCATGATCACCTGCCGCATCATCCTTCCTCTGCTTGTGGTTGTGCGCCGTTTGAGGGAAGTGCGATCTTTGGGGTGTTCGCAAGAGTACCGTGAGCTGCATATCCTGTCCACCCAGACACTTGCAAACGCAGGTGTACAACAATTATGAGGCTCACCGTATCAGAACGAGTATTTGTACGAGAGATATGCACGCACAAAAGTGTCGTGAGTGGAACACAGTTCGTATTGACCCCAGACGAGTCCGGATACTTAGTCGAGCAATCTGCAAGACCTTCCCGATGAATACATTGTGTGGATCCAATGAGATGGCTACATCTTTGCTCGACGCTCCTCACTTGGCTTTACCGCGCCGTCACCCACCGCGACAACCATGGCAGCTTTACGCGAGGTGGCGGGCTCGAACTCTCGCGACCTCGTCCACGCCAGGCAGCTTGGGTACAAAAGGGACCAGTGCGTCCACCTCGGCCTTCACCTCGGGCGTGATCTTGTCCACGACCTCGAGCGCCTGCAGGTTCTGCTCCAGTTGCGCGGGCGTCTTGGCGCCAATCAGCACCGTGGTCACGTCACTGTTGGCGAGACACCAAGCGATGGCAAAGACGGCCATGGAGCAGCCCAGCTTCTCCGCCACAGGCTTGAGCGTCTCGGTCTTGGCCACGCGCTCCTTAAAGTCAGGCACCCACGGCGCCCAGTAGGCGCTCCCCAGTCGAGATCCCTCGGGTGCGCCAGCGCTGTACTTGCCCGTGAGTGTGCCGTAGGACAGCGGCGACCACGTGGTGAGCCCCAGCTTGTACTTCTTGTACAGATTGGCGTACTCGAACTCAACCTTGTTCCGCTCCAGGATGTTGTACTCGGGCTGCTCCACAATGGGACGTACGAGTCCCAGACGGTCCGCGATCTCGCAAGCCTCCGCAATGTCAGCGGCACTCCAGGAGCTCGTGCCCCAGTAGAAGGCCCAGCCTTGGTCCAGAATAAAGTTCATGGCTCGCACCGTCTCCTCAATGGGGGTGAAGGCGTCCGAGCGGTGACAGTAGAGCACGTCCACGTACTCGAGCTGCAGTCTGGCCAGAGACGCCTTGGTGCCCTCCACGAGGTGTTTACGACTCAATCCCTGGTCGTTCGGGCCAGACGTGAAGCCCTTAGAGCCCATGAAGATCTTGGTGGTGATGACCAGGTCTTCGCGGCTCCAGACGCCTTCGGAGATGCCCTTCTTGATGGCTTGGCCCATGTGGATCTCGGCCTGGCCACCGCCGTAGAACTCAGAGTTGTCGAACAGGTTGATGCCGCGCTCGAACGCCAGCTTCATCATGAGGTACCAGGCGTCGGCCGTGTACTTGTCGTCCAGATCCATCCAACTGCCGAGCGAGAGACGGGAGACCAACAGACCCGAGTTCCCCAGGAAGCGGTGCGGCATGCGCGTCGTAGACTTGGAGTCGGAACTGGAGGGAGACATGGTGGCTCGTAGGTGAGGAAGTCGGGAAGTCGGGAAGGCTGTGTGAAGCTGGAGGTCGCTGGAGAATTGGCGAATGAGCCTTCAGATGCTGGGCAACCGGCGGCAGGGCGAAGACCCGCAAGCCGTGAGCGTGGAGTGTAAAGCGTGGAGTGTGAAGCGTGGAAAAGGACTCTGGTGGTGTGATACGTCGCTTGACTTGGAGTTTGTATAGCTGGATGATTACTTTACCCCGAGCCAGCGTCTGTGCTCGCGATTACTTTATCGTCTGGATTCGCGAAGACGTGGCGAGTGTGGTGCTGGAGCGATAGACCACGCGAGACTATAACCATTGTAGAGCGCGTTGTAGTGGCCCGCGAGCGCCGGTGCAGACTTGAAAGCAAGAGGAAGGGATACGAGAACGCTGTCCAGGACAGGAGAAGAGAGAGCACGTGTATGCCAAAAGGCGCGACTAGAGTGACGGCCAGCGGACCGAACACTGACCTTAGCACGGCACTTGCAGGCTTGGATTGCCGCTGGGGCGACGCCAGTGTTGGTGTCGGCCTCGGAGCTACACGCCTGCATTGCCAGCGGAGCCATCTCGCGTGTAGCAGTTGACGCAGCAACGCCACCAACATTCTGGTCCGATGGCTTTCCGCGCTTCTCATTGGCAGATAAGCTCCTCCAGCCTCCTCATTGGCGGAAAAGTCGATATCAGGACACGCCCATCCCCCACTCTGCGTCATGGAGCAAACCTCCACCTTGGACTGAAAGACATCCATTCCATTTGAGAGCTCAAGTGGGGGTCTCTTGCTGGCTCTGTTGGATATCCTCCGATCCGAAGACAACCTGCTCCGAAGCAGCGCGAGCTTATTCGTTTGCCACGGCACAAGAAGCCCACGCCCTGCTTCTGGACGCTCGGTTGCCCCTAAGACCCCTCAGCCACGCTGGAGCGCCAAAGAACTCGCGAAATGAAGTACTGACAAACGTGGTGGGCCCGTGTTCCACCTGCGCCGGCCCTGCTACAGCTGGCTCCGTCCACGTAGATCGTACAGTCCGTTCCGCTGGCAATTCACTCGTTGCCGCCAGCAAAGTGAGCCAGCCGAGTTCATCGTCATGAGATGCACCACACGTGACAATGCACACGTGGTCGTCTTGCACGTCGCCTGCGTTGTCCGCCATCTCCTCTCGCCAGTTGTCTACCACCACCTGCATCATTTCCCTGGTGGTGCCCTCGCTGTGAACCCAAGGCGGCTACTGCTTAGCACCAATACCAAGCAGGAAGAGAACGAAACGCGGACAGCACTGCAGCAGATGCTTCCTGGCGCGGACTGCGCGACCGGGGTCTCTTGTCTACTTCCCACAGTAGAAGCAAGTCGTACTCGGGAATCTGTTGGGGTGGAGACCTCCCGAAAGCCACCGCCAAATCGGAGACAGTCGACGCCCGGGCCCTGCTGATCGAACGCCATTCCGTGTGAGTGTCTCGCGCGCTTCGCATCAGCCATCGTCTCATCGCCAGACCAGTTGGGTCAATCCATATCTTCCAGACAGAGATGCCAGCGTCACGCGCCACGTAGACCACTTCTGTGGTCTCTTGAGTGAGGACCTCAAGACGGACGTGACATCTACCACTGCGCGCGAAGGCGAGCGAGAGATGTCGAGAGGATGCGGCCCAGAGGCAGCACACCACCGTCGTGCTCACCGGCGACTCCCAGCCTGGAGACACAAGCGTGTACTCGCGACGATCGAACTCGGCGTGGACGGCATTGGGACCTCGCCAGATGTGACGCGTGCGGCTGATCGGGCTTGAGATGTCGTTGTAGTCCTCTCAACTGTCGCTAGCGTCGTTGTGATCCGTTCGAGTGCTCTTTCGACGGCCCACTGCTTGTGGAGGGTCTCGTCCGAGCCCACGAGGAAATCGATCTAGGTCAAACGTTGTCGCACGAGGGGAAACCAGAGTGACCGAAGGCGATGCCACACCTAGCGTACTCGTTGGCAATTCCAGCAGCAACGCTCCTGTGTTCCCGGAACGTAGCAGCCTGTCCAGGGACATATTGTCGGGTTGGTGAGTCCCCGGTGCAGGAGGAAGAAAGGGATCTTGACCAGGAGGAGTTGATGGAGCAAGCGCGCTCGGATGTCGTAGACCGTGGGCAACATACTCCGCCCAGTCGTGAATAGCACTGCCGAATGAGACTAAAGGCGTTCTGGCGTGCATTTGAGCTTAGCGCGGTGCGAAGAATCCTTTTCCAGTCCGCTTTCCTCAGGCACGAGAAAACTTACGCCGGTCGGGAGCTTTGTACTCCCACAGGTGCTGTAGCGAGCGGAAACCTTGGCGTGTTAGTCCCTCGCAGAGCTGACCAAACGTTCCGTCCCGGATGAGGGGTGTCGATCCCGTTGAGTCTGGTGGCAGAACTTGGAGCTGAGGTACCGAGCTGGCCCGGATCTGACGGCCAAGACCACGAGTGCTCCGCTCGCTCGAGGCGGATCAAGTCGTGGTTCCAGTGGGAAGAGCACTGCACCATGAAGATATGCTCATGCTGCGGGAGAACCAACTGCAGCATCACCAGCGAGAAGGTCTTCTCGTGCTCGCACTGCAGCCTGACACCATCGTGACGTGAACTCTGCGCGCAGCATCTAAGTGAAGAACGAACGCCTACTCACTCGGGCTCCTGGAGTCCGGGTGTCCGGAGATGCCTACTCCGCGGTTGTTCGTTGTTCGTTACGCGTGAGCTTGCTCACATTTTCCTTTCGAGCGCTCTTGGGAAAACAGCACGTGGACGCGGGGTCAGTTCAGCAGAGACGGACTCAGACTGGTAGGTCGCACTTCTTCATCCAGCCGAATCCTCGTCGGAAGCTCGGGTAATCGTTCAGATGCTGGATTGCCGATTTGTAGCCACGCCCCTGGGAGACAGATCGATAGCACCTGCGACAACAAGACGCGTCGTCATGTGAAGCAGTGAAGTTCGGAGAGGTGCTTGGAGGTAGAGCCGCGAGGGATTGCCACACCTTGTGAGCACAGCCAACTTCTGGCAGGCTGAGTTGCTCCCGACAACTTGGTGGCGTCTTGACGTACTTTGCAGCTAGGTCGTTTTTTATTGTCACGGTCCGGAGACTGACGGATGCCAACAAAACTTGCAGGTCACGGGGTGTTTGTCGTCACTGCCGCCTTGAGCCTCACTGAAAAAGGTCTGCGCAACATCCTTGTGCAGCGCGTGGTCATTTTGGGACTTGGCTCCTCGAAGAACGATCTGCTCAAACCGTCCTGCTCTTCGACAGCACGCCCTTCCGTCTTGGTGGCGGGCGAGGCTTCGGGTGGACGCTCGAGGGTTCGCAAGCCCGCGACAATGAACTCGCCCATAGCCTGGTAGGATTTGTCGGTTTCCCAGTGAAAAACACCGAGAAGTGTGCCTTCCGAAGCTCAACAAGCCTCGCGCGTGTCTTGGTCGCGGCGCTGTTGCGCGCGGGGGTCGGCGTCGCAACCCAGCTTCTTGTGGTCCGTAGTGCTCGTACGATTCCACCCCGAGCATACCTTGATCAACCTCCGGTCGGTCATTTGCTGTAGGACGCAGTTCACTTTGGCCTCTCAGTGGCTCTGGAGTGACATTTTCTCGTACTGCTTGCACGGATGCATGCGTTTGAACACGCAACTTGGGTGTCCACGGAAGACGAGGTGCTGCTGCTTCCCCGACTTCTTGCTGTGTGTCCCAGCAAGTAGTGTTGGAATGCACGTGGCGTCTAAACAAACATGCAGAAGAGCTGGAGCTAGCTCAGAGCAGAATGCAAGCTCACGTTGAAAGCAGAGGCAAGCAGACACCAGACACACAAGACGAGCAACACCCTGTTTAGACATGACGAGCCCACGTAGGCCAAAACCTCAACAACGTTTTAGTCCATAAATGTGAGAACACATGACGCTCGCAAACAAGGTGCCGTGCAGCCATCTTCGGAAGGCGCTTTTGGTTCACCTTGTTCAAGCAATACCAGCAAATTGTCTCCGACTGGTGCAGCGCGTCCAGATCGCCTGAAAAGTGGCGCCACACAGGAGTCCTGGGGCGGCCCGGGACGGTTGGATGACCACCGTTCGGTGGCGTGGCGAGCACACGAACGTGGTGAACGAGGAAGGCTCTCTCCGTCGCCACGAAGT
>JAADYK010000486.1:0-19188 GCA_023338225.1 Halophytophthora batemanensis
CGGGGGCTCGGCTGTCCGCCGCTGTGCGCTGCCTACAGGAGCGTGGGGCCGTCAAGTCTATGATCTATATCGTGTCGCTTATGACGACGGCGGAGACTGTGACGCAGATACGGACGCAGCACCCGGGCGTGAAGATCGTGACGGCGCAGATCGAGGAGGAAGAGAGCGTGGGCAATGATGACGACTCCGTGGGTGCCACGTCCTCGAGCAGTGGCTCGCAAGTCTCCATGATGCGGCAACGGCTGGAGCAGGTGTACCACACCACCTCCTGCTAAATAATTGTGCATGGCGTGACGTAGGGACTGAAGAAGAGAAGACGCGGGTTGATTGATATAAGGATCCATTTATTTTAATTGAACGAAGCGAGCGAGATGACAATGAAGGCATGAAGACGAACTCGAAGTGTTGGCGTAACTTGTTTGGCTTTGGCTGGCTCCCCACGCCAGTATCCCAGTCTATGACAGATCTTTTGCCATTGCAGTAGCTTATTGGCAGGAGGCATTGATGGAGACGACCATGTGTATGGTTCATGCTAGGAGCATGGAGACGAGTTTCGTAGCAACACCGGCGTGGCTCTTATCTTCGACTACTGCGCGAGGAACGGGTCCAGAAGCTACCATAGCTGCGGAGAGATTCAACGGGAGTGTCAACCCAGAAGGGGTGGTATGCTCAAATACCCATACGAGAGCACCAAGTTCTTCGGGACTGTGAGCTGTTTCCTCCAGCTGCGGGGTCCAAAGGCAGGCGAGGAGACAGAGGAGACGAGCTTCTCCTGCACGAGCAGGATTGTAAGCACCGAGAAGCGCGAGATTGATAGAGGCTGGCGTGGTGCCAGTCCGTGCAGCGCGCGACTGACAGGCCCGATAAGGCCACCCAACACGAAAATGTTCGCCTCCCATGGAGTTAGTTCGCTGGAAAACGGAGTTGTCGTGGTAGGCTTTCAGGAGGTTGTTGCGGATGCGCCTAACCTATTCCACAAAGTGGTGGACGCAGATGCGAGGCTGCGCACAAGAGGTCGTCTAGTGCATGGATAGGATGGCACGAAGCTCGATATCGGGCAAAGGACTTGCGTTTGGGATAAATAAGTACTCGCATTGTTATCAAGTTCACCTGGTGCTGCTTTTCGCTTCCAGTATCTTCCTATCGATGCTCCTACGGCGCGAACTGCGCGTTCGTGTGCTCGCGCCCATACTGTCCGTAGCTTTCCGCTTGAGTCACTGACGTAGGTTCGGCGTCCTTGTGGTCGTACTTGGCGTCACTCTGTCCGCCAAATAACTTGCGTGCCGTCCGAGCCCAGCGCTTGCGCCGCGAGCGCTCCTTGGCCATCTCTTCGGGCCGCGCCAGCGCGATGTGCGAGTATTCGCTGCTGCTCACGCTCTCGTGGCAGCGGCGACACACCGCCATGGTGGCCGCGTGGCCGCTGAACGTCGCCACGCTCTCCCAGGACCAGCACGAGGCGCAGACGTTGTACGAGCACAACTCGCAGCGCGTCGTCTTGCGCGTCGGCGTGGCTAGCAGCCGCAGTCGAAGACGCTTCGTGCAGCCGATGCAGTGTGAGTTCTGCATCTCGCTCTGAGATGCCCGAGGTGTCGTGGGACTGCAGCTCCCGCTGCGACTATCTTGACGTGAGAGCTGACACTCGCGACGTCGCCAGCGGACGAGCGCTGACAAGCGGTTCACACCCTTGGCGATGGCCAGGAGTCGTGTACGCACAGTCTGACTGTCGGCGTAGCCTCTGGGAACGCTCTTCTCAGCCTTGAAGGTCGCGTGGAACGTCACTCGGACCCGCGGCTCTATACAGCTCGAGGTGGGCAGCAGCGGCTCTACCAAGTACGTGGCTGTGATGCCGTGCAGCTGGGCCACGTGGCCACGTGCACTCTTGCCGACGCAGAGTTCGTGTTCAGGCAAGGAGCTCATGACGAGGGTGAAGCCCGAGCCAACGTCGGGCGCGGCAGAAGACGTTTGCGTCCTGAGAAAGGTATCAGAAGTCGTGGCGCCGCGAGGCTGGAGGTGCTCTAGGAAACACCACTGCTCGTTCCGTGCGAAAACTCTCGAACGCGAGAAGCAGGCGGTCTTGACGGCCAGGCGTTGGTTCGGCAACAGCGCAGGTTCTTCGTACTGGTACTCCTCAGCCTCAGGAGGTGCTATGTCGTGAACGAACGAGCCGTAGATGAACTGGTCGTTGAGCAATCCCCGCACGACGGCGTTGTAGTCGCTCTCCGTGGCTGGGCACAGCAGCGACACCAGCTCGCTGGGTTGGCAAGCGACTTCGCCCGTGGTGAGCACCTCGAGCCCTTCGAGCTCATCTCCGATACGGCGCGACAGTAACGCGAAGCCCTCGATCTCCTTGCAGCTCCACGTAGAAGAGGACACGCGCACCATCCTGCCGTCGCGACTGAGCTGACTGGCAGCACAGGCTCGACGCACGAGTTCGGCGTCCGACACGCATACTTTGCGGAGATTGAACTGGCACGGATCAGGCTCGGAACTCCAGGGGGTGGCGCCTGAAGACGACCCGGAAGCTGGGGACGGCTGCTCGAAAGCCGACTGCGCGAGGTTGGAGCGCCAGCACGAAGATCGGATACTGGCAACACTCTCGCGACCCAGTTCCGTGAGACTGTCGGCTCGTGGCCGAAGCACCGGCGACGGCGGCTTGGAGCGTTCCGGCAGTGACGGGAACCGGAGGTTGTTGGGCATGCTGGTCGAGACTTGAGGACGACGAGGCAAATTGCGCAGTGCGTGTCTTTGGGGTTGGAGAGCCCCGGGAATGGTATTGCCACGCCGGCCACGATGGGGTTCTGCTTTGCGGAGTTTTGGGAGTTGGGTCCCGTTGCAGTCCAGCAGGCGAAGTACGAAGTAGGTGTCCAGGCATAGAGAGGCAGAAAGGGGCAGAGCGTGTCTTGCGAGTGCTCTCAGGCGGTGGCTGAGACGCCAGAACGCCCGTTCGTGGTATCGGAGTATCCGCGTGCGGAGGCGGGAGCAGACCAGAAAAGTTGACAGCAGCGCTCAAGTCGTGCATGGTGGGAAAGCGGGTCAGTTGGGGCCAGTGGAGTCACTTGGCGGTTGCTCTTGAGGCCGAATTTAACAGAACTAAGAGGCATTCCAGACAAGTGAGGTATCACCACCCTTTTCGAGGAGCAACTGGTGAGGGGAAATAGAGCAATTGGCTCCTGCAGCCCATTCGACCTGACTCCGGGGGGCTCCAGGATCGATGCACGTAGATCTTTGCATTCGACCAAGCGTTACATCTGGGATCTAGATGTTCGAGTGCGTGTAAGTAGTGGAGGTGGGTGGTAATTGAACTAGGGCTCAGCGGCCATCGCGGTGGTAGGCTACCTCGCGGCGTGCCAGTGCTGGCGGCCTGCCTGAGGATCTTCCCCGCCCCATACTGTTTTGTCCGCGTCGCTTGGCCAGTTGGCTTTAGACTAGAAATCTGCTAGGTTGTGAGCGTCACAGGAGTGTTGGGACGGTGCTGCCTTCCTATCTGGCTCGAACCTGAGCAACGGCCCGTCGTACCCACTCACTTTGTCGGTCAAATAATGGCCCCCTGGTCATTTGAGAAGCAACGTCGAGTCCGAGAATCTGCTTGTCTTGTCGGGAGAGCTTCGAGTTACACATCAGAGTATCGACATCATCTGACGCTGTTCCCTACCAAATTGCGCGGGCGATGCGAAGATCGGTCTCATTTCTCTCTCTCTCTCTCTCTTGATAAATGAGGCACCCTTCGTCGAGTTGAGGCGTTTGGAGTGGGAACCTGTAACCGGGCAACTGGACTTCGAGTGAAATCTCTTCGATTTTGGGGCTGGGCTTGGTGACGAGGGCAAGCACGACTGGTCGTTCGCAATTCGCAATCGCATGCAGACTGGCAGAGAACGTCGAGCCACATCATCTCAGCAGTGGTCACACATCACAAGCCTCGCAACCAGCTAGAAGGGCTTCGTTGATGATCCTCGTGAAACCGAGAGCTGCCCACCGCGTCGTTACAACTGGGTGGGCCAGAGACGCCACTTCCGAGAGCCTTCATTCGAGAGTAGATCCGAGGTTGCGGCACCACCGCGCGGGGTACCGTGCGGCAAACGATACCAGCGCAACTAGATCGTACCCGAGTGCCATGAGGTGGAAGCACTGCCTGCGCGGCCCCGTCTTCTCTGCATTTGGGAAATGCAAAAGATATTGCGATATTGCACGAAGGCTCGTCGTTGACTGGGCCTGTCTTGGCCTGCTGGTTTCATGCCTCACATTATCCCAGCAATATGTAATACTGGCGCGTGCCTTCGAGCCGCTCTTTGGTACGAAACCTCTGCCTTGCCGCGAAAATCAGAACGGGAAATACGTGGACTCCTCTTTACCGAGCTCCACTCCTCGTAACTCGGCAGTTGCAGCGGAAACCTCAAGACCCAAAGAGTGAGCAAGGTGGGGGCGTCACAGCAATAGATTGGTCGTTCAAGAGAGAAGACACAGCATGCCATGGCATGCCTAAGGCCACGTTGGCCGAGGTGGGCAGAGAGAGGAAGGGAGTGTGACCTCAGTTAGAAGGCTGGGGTCCGGACGTGGCTGGTGAACTGCGGAGGAACACACCCCACAGCGTCGAGCACTTCGCTGGAAGCTACTGGCTCCGTTCGTGGACCCTCGTCACGAGGATGCCCCAGCAGCACTCACTTGATGACGCGGGGCCAGTTGAACTCTCCTCGGGCACCACTCTATGGCATCTTGAACGCCGGTGAAACCTGCGAGTTGCGGGACAGACAGGCCAGCAAGCAGCGGCGAGCTCCCGGTGTTTTATCGGGCAGTCTTGCGCACTGGTGGGCTCTGGACACTCAACGGATCTACGGGAGTGACAAGCGCTCCGTGACATGAGGAGAAGCGGTGGCCGTGCGAGTCCAGCGACGTGGCGCTCGTTGATCTTGCACCTTCTCGACAGCAGCACGCCATGGGTCAATGGGTAACGCGCGCCAACAGCCCAGCACGAACTGTGCTCCACGAGCTGCTGCTTCTCGTGTGGGCGCCCCATGCCCCATATTTGGTGTCGTTTGCCGAGGATCAACCTTCCTGGGACTTCGGAGCCGCTGCTTGTCAGTTCGGTCGTCATGCAGCCAAGTGCTTGCAGTGTAGACCTCATTCAGTTTTTCTCGCTGATTGGCCAGGATGGGCGGCGCGAAGAATAAACCGGATCTCGATTGGCCAGATTCGAAGGATTGTAATACCAAATGGTCGAGGCTTTTCTGCGGGTGGACCCAACGACAGCGCAGTCGAGAAATGTGTGGCCGTGGAGTACTCCTCGCAGCAACATGTCCTGACACTTTGCGATGGGAAGCACTTGCGCTGCAGCGGTTTCCAGCAGACGCCAGCAACTCCCGTCGGAGTGTCGAGACCCACAGAATGACAATCGTTGACTCACCCGGGCCAAGACAACCCAGGCAGGCGCCTCGCGGTTGAGCCACCCCTGTCGACGACGCCACCGTCGCGGGGCTTTGTCAGCCATGCACTGGCGAGAGCAATCTTCTCCACGAAGTGACTGCGTTCGTGCCCCAATACCCGGTGCATGCCACCTCAGAGCCGCAGCGCATGACCGCTCCTCTACCCTTTGCTTTGGACCTTTGAAGCGGATTGTTTCCGACGCCTTCCGACTACAGTTGCAGGCACCACAAGAGCGCTTCCCGTGTGGTCCAAATGGCAGGAGCAAGCCCCAATGCCCAGAAGCAGCCCCGTGAGCTACAGCAATCCAAAGTGCACTCGGACCAGAACGGCGAAAGAGCGTGGGGGTCTCGGCGCTTGTTCCACCAGGTCTATGGCAAAACCTCAGATTCACGCATCGCGCGGGTCTCGCATCTCCTTTGCTCTAGTGCTGGATACAAGCGTTCAGTAACGAGCGCAACGCTCCAAAAACTGCGCGAGGGTCCTTCGAACTACTTTGCAAGACTAGTGAATGGCCCAGTCCAGTCGACTGTTTGGCCAATAGAGACCTTTGCTCGATGGTTAGTTGCGACTTCGGTTTCCATCGCAAGCCTTGGGTCAGCCCACGTCGGAATGCATCAACTGGTGGGCCTGCATCCCATGGCCGGCTACGTGCGCTCTGGACTCGAAAGCACGACAGGTTCTTGCTAGCTGCAGACAGCAGAGCTGACCAGCAGCGTGCGCCTTCGGACAACCCCAGCGGCCAGAGAGCGCGAGCATCGCACCGTGACCCGGGTGCCTTGGCAGCTCTCAAACTGAGATTTGAGCTGGCTTACGGCTTGCGAATCTGTGTCGTGGGTCCCAAGTTGCTCTCTGCGCTGCCACTCCAGTTGGAGCGCGTCATGGCTCTATGTGAGGTCATAACCTCCGAAAAGAGGGCATCGCACATCCTAGTATCTTGCTCTCCTTGCAATAAATCACTGCTGCTTTGACTGCGGGCCGTCGAGTGCAATTCAGAGACTCTTGGGGCGACGCACTGGGTGCCAAGACACTGCTGCCAGTTGCAAGCACGGTAGGGCAGGAGACTGCATGGCCTGCGAACCCAGTACTGAGCTCAAGGTCGCAAGCACCTGTCACGCAGAGCCGAAGTTTACCGCCCGCCGTTGCACACGTGTGGCAGACTTGCTCTTTCTTGCGCCAGCGCAGTGCCCTGTGGCAAACTCCTTGCGACGCCTGCCTTTCCTGCTGCGATTTGGATCTTCTCGATGCTCGGCCTCTGGGAGTACTCCAGTTAGGAGTCAGTGAGTCCGGAGCGCGCGCTGACACCAGGCAAATGCCGCCTTTTGTTCAGTGAAGTGCTTGTTTGTACTCGTGCTGCTTTGTCGGTGTTTATCTTTACCCTCAAGCAGCATAAGATTCTCGGAAATGACTGGAATACAGGTTTTCGATTGGCTCATATGCATGCAAACTCGACACCTTCGCTCTTGCCCGCCGCTTCACCCGCGACTGCATGCATCGGGTCTGCCCTGCTCTCTTCTCTCTCTTCTCTCTCTTCTCTGCTCACTGCTGGCGCTTGAGCTCCGCCTTGGCCTTGACGGCGATGATCTTGGACGCAATCTCGCCAAAGCGCGTGAGTGTGGCGTACTGCGAACGCGTGATGTCCATGGGTGCCGTGTGCACGCAGCAGATGGAGCCCACCATGGCACCGTCCGCACTCTTGATGGGGATCCCGCAGTAAAACTTGATGCCTTGCATGGTCACCGGGTTGAGGTTGTAGAAGCGCATGTCGGCTTGCGGGTTGGCCACCATGAAAGGAGCGTCGCCCATGAGCAGGTGCTGGCAGAAGGTGTGCTCTCGAGGCAGACGCACCTGCACGAATTGCGGGATGGTACAGCTCAGTACGAGCTGGTGCGTCTCGCCCACGATTGTGATCATGGTGCACATGAAGCCCAGCTCCTTGCTCAAGAAGGCGCAGATGATGTCCAGCTCAGGCATAGGCACTGCCAGGTCCATGAGTCGCAGCGCCGCGATCGACTCGAGCCGCAATCGCTCGTTCTCCGGCACCGGGGCAACCGGAGACGCCTCGTCCTGCAGTTCCAGCGGGTACGACCGCTGCTCAGCGTTCGCCAGCACGCAGTCCTCAATACTAGGCGGCTCGAGCGCTCGTCGCTGGAAATACTCCTCCACCGCCGTCATGTACTGCTCCTCCTCTTCCTCCTCCTCTTCCTCGGACGAATCTGAGTCCGAGTCACTTTCAATATTGCTGCTGCGCTGTCCGATCAGGTACTTGATGACCGTGAGCGCCGCGTTCTTGGTGTCATCCACCGCCAGTTCTTCGCGCAGACTGCGCGTCATGGATCCACGGCGTGTCTGCCCAGAGAACGAAGATCTGCCACCAGCCGTAGGCTTGTCCTCCGGGTCGTCTACGATGCAAGCGGGCCTACGACGTTGGATGTCCGAGTAATCGCAGCGATCCACGCACTCGAGGCAACGCTTGCAGACGCCCAATTGTGCCACGTGGCCGCTGTACGTCTCCACATTCTCGCGGGACCAGCACGCAGCGCAGACGTTGTAGGAGCACAGCTGACAGCGTCGGGCACAGCGAGCCAGCGCCAGGAAGCGCAGGCTCTTGGTGCACGAGATGCAGCGCGAGTTCTGTGCCTCGGCATGGGCCGCAGCGGCGGTTGCTGTCGCCGTGGCGAAGACCTGCGTGCCTAATCGACGGCGACGGACGAGCGCCGGCAAGCGGTGCACGCCACCAGCCAGAGACATGAGGCGGTTGCGAGCCATCTTGGCACTGGCAAGGTTTGATACGTTTGCCGCGTCACCCAAGTAGAGCGCGTGGAAGGTGACCCGCACGTTTCGAACTCGTGTGTCGCTGCTGGAAGCGCTTTGAGGACTGTCGTCACCACTGCTACCGCTGGATCGGTCGGTTGCGTGGCCGTTGTTGTACACGGGCTCGACGATGTAGAGTGCCGTGACGCCGTCCAACTGCTCCACGCGGTCGCCTGAAGCCTTCCCTGCCACTAACTCGTGCTCTGGCAGCGACGAGAGCACCACGGAGAACCCGGCGGCTGTCTTGCCGGCACTAGAGATGGAGCTTCGGGAGTCGCTTTCTGTTGTCGCGGGCTGGAAGTGCTCCAGGAAACACCACTGCTCGTTGCGCGCTAAGAAGCGCGAGCGCACGAAGCAGCCCGTTTTGACAGCCAGCTGGTGGTTCTTGGGCAGTGTGAACTCGTCCTCAGCCACGTTCGAAGCGCTGGTTCCCGTGACAACATGCACGACGGAGCCGTAGATGAACTGGTCGCGGTAAAGCCCCTTCATGACCGCGTTGAATTCGTTCTCGTCGGGCGAGCGAAGGACAGCAGCCAGCTCCTGCGGGCTGCAAGCTATGTTGCCCGACGTGAGCACCTCGTGGCCGGCTTTGGCGTCGCCCACGGCGCGCGATAGCAGCGTAAAACCCTCCGCATCCGGGTCAGTTGACCCAAGACGGATGGTCGTGGCCTTGGTCTTGCAGTCCCAGGACGCAGTCGGTTGCTGGAGCGCACATTTGAGCGCTACCCCGGCGCTGGAGCTGCGTGCGCGACGAACCAGCTCGTCGTCTCCGACTTGCACCTTGCGCGTGGGGCCTCCGGGAGAACTCGTTCCGGTCGTGGGGCACATTTCCGACCGGTAGCTGCTAGACGTACCGCGTCGAGGTGTTCGGAACGGCATGGCAGACTGTTGTTCAGGTGTGGAAGTGGAGGCGAAAGCCGAAGTGGGGGTGGATCTACTGGCCTCGAGAGCAGGATGCGTCGAAGTTGACACAGGAGCTCCTGGCCGGGTCAGCGCCGATGACAAAGTGACCCCAGCGTGTTTTTGCGACGCCTCCGGGTGCGCCTCCCGGTTGCCTTGCCCGGGTGCGAGCTCCGCGGGGGTCATCGCGAAGGACTGCGACCCGGCGAACGCCGGTGGGCTCCTTCGAATGCGGAAGTTGGGTCCAGTGGCGCCTCGGCTTTCGTGGCGTACTCTTGGACTGTCTGTCGTCGGTCCAGTCACCGCCGAGGAGAAACCTGGAGAAGCCCGAGCTGCTGAACCACTGCGGTCCAGCCCTCGTGGCGTACAGTTGCTAGCGTCGCCGCCCGGGCCTGGGTTTGAGTGCGGCTTGGGTGTGCGCCACCAGCAGCAGAATCACCAGACGTCGGGATAGAGAGCTCTGCGTGACAGCAGCAGGACGAGCTCGGATAGTACTTGAAGCATTGCAGCAGAACGACGACAAAAACTCTCGGAATTGGACCAAACGTGAACCAAAAGATGCACAAAAGGGCCGAGAGAATCCATTCGAGTCTGACAGCGCGGGGAGCCCACACAACGCTCTTCAGCTGTGGCGCTGCTGGCCTTGGTGCTGGTTGCGGCGCGCGGCCTCACAATCGAGTTTGATCATGTAGCTGCCATCGCGTGGGCAAAAACAGAAGAGTGCAATCGTGCTGGCACAGGCGCAAACATCTTGGCGTGGTAAGGGCGACAGAGATCGCGTGGAGCGTGCCAAAGTGGCGAGGTGGCCTGTGCGTGCATGCCCGTGACTAGGTCATTAGTTGCAAGAATGGCGGCGATGGCCACAAGACGCGAAGCCACTTGCCAATTCTCGCGACGCTCCACGGCTCGTTCCGCTGGGCGAAGAAGACTGGCGCCGCGTGATGCATTATGGCACGCGAACGAGGGTTTGTGCGTGAAAGGCTCGGCGCGCTTCAGCCAGATGCGCTGTTGGTTCCATATGGGCGTGAGTATGTGGGCTGGCGGCATTTGCGCGAAATCCATCGTCAGGTCCACAGTCTGGCGATAAGACAGCCTTTGTCGTCGCCTTGCTGGGACGTGGGCGCTACTTTTTCTGCCTCTGGCCTGAAGTAGATGGGAAACAGCTCCATGACGTCACCTCAAGCGCAACGGCGCAACGGCGCAACGGCGCAACGGCGCAACGGTGCGGCTTCAGTTACCACACCCTCTTGAGGCTCAACGCCTAGTTGGAGGTTGTAAAACGTCGTCCGCGCATGGGTATCCCTGGGTATGCCATGCGATCGCGCAGAGAAACTTTGAAAGCGACACCACGTCCGAGTTAATCCATCCGCCGCCGTTCAAAGGAAAAGTCTCGCACGGAAAAAAAGTTGCGGCGGGTTTCCCGACCTCGGCGTGCGATACGCTGCTGGCTAAAATGGTCTGGACCTTGAGACCTTGAGCTCACTGCTGGCCTACAGATAGTGATCCGTCGGGTGGTCCCGGGTTCTACAAAGTTCCGTCGCCTTCGCCTCCCTGCAATGAGCCAGGCAGCAACACACCGTGAACGAAGACCGAAGCACTATGTGGATTCGACTCGCGGCTTCAGTTCATTTCTGCAGCACCTCCAACCTTTGTATGTACCGCAGGTGACTGAACAAGGCAAGGCCCCGCGACTCACCGTGAAGCTGCCAGGTGAGTGAAACTGAGACTGAGGTGAGCAGCGTCTTGATCACCTGCGAACCGCTGTTGTCACTTCATAGCGGCTGCAAACACGCAGCCGTCACTTGGAAAATGGCTCTCGGACCCCAGTCGGCGGAAATCGCGGTGTATGTTTGACAAAAGTGCTGAAAGCGCCAGACTGCTGAGAAATGTCATCCAAATGCATTGGTTTCCGCGCTTCAACGCCAACAAAGAGTAGTCTCCGAACGCACGCTTCCACCGTTGTAGCGCCTCCAAGTCCAGTTCTTCAGTTCAGCGTCGAATGTTGGCATTTTGCACCTTCCGCTGTCGCACGCCGGAGACATGGGACGGAGACTCGGGAATGCAGCGCTGCTTGCACGGTCTTCTGCCCTCTCCTGGAGACTGGGAATGGAATGCTCGACTCAAGCCATCACCAGGTCTGACCCGGCCCCAAGCTGGAGTCTCGAGTCGTGTGTCAAGCCTCGTCCGTCGGTCGAAAGAGAGCTCCGGTGCCTGAGAGGAAGGACTCCTTCTGGCATTCATAGACCGGTGGGTTGTAAGCTCTGTCGCTTCTTGACGCGTCCGTCGTTTAGAGCTCAACTCTGGAGCTGCATTCGCGTACAGGATGCAACGCGGACCCGACGCTGCCGTTCTCTCTTGTCCCAGCACTAGCAGACAGAGCAAAGTCGAAGTGCGTTCCAGCCGTCGAATTCTGGTGCGAGAAGGCTCCGAGTTGCGCACGCCACGCTCTACCGCACGACGGTGCCACGTATTTGGACGGAAAGCTTCTGCTTTCAGACCCTACTGAATCGAGACGGGGTTCTGCAGCCGTCTGATGTGTTCTACACAATACTTGTACTGAGACCACAGCTTCAGCGCCGCCACGTTACAGCGGTGGGAAGACGAGACTCATGGTCGTGGGCACAAAACCGTCCACCTGCTCACGCAGGAAGGCGACCAGTTCTTCGCGTCGTTTTGGTGTCTGTCGAGCCACGAGCTCCGTGTCAGCACCGCAAAGCCACTGCACCACGTCCACGTGGCGCTTAGCCATGGCTTCTTTCAGTCCTGCCGACGACACAAAGCTCGTGAGGTGCCTCTGGGTCTTGATCTGAGTCTTTGTCTCCATTCGACGGTCCTCGGGAGCTTCGCGAGTCGGTGGCAGCATCTGTGGCCCCACAGTCGCACTCAGCCAGAGCAACACACGACGCTGGCCATGTGCTGCCGCTGCGTCCGCCAAGTCGCCTACTAGCGCCACCTTGCGTGGACTATCGGGCACATTTCGGAAGAAGCTGAACTTAGCGTGGAGCCACCGCAACACCGCCACCTGACCGCAGCGCGCTGCTGCCAATACAGCGTCATTCCAGACAGCCAAGCGACCCAATCGGACGAGCATCTCCGACGCAGGGAAGTCCAGGAAGATCTCGCAACTCGCACAGATCCACGTGACAACGTCCAAGTGGCCCATAGCACAAGCCGCATGCAGTGCGTACTCCACGCCATGCTGGCGGAAGCGCGCTTCGGCTCGTACGGGCTGGTACTGCAGGAAGACGAAGGTGAGGAAGGCAAAGAGCCGATACTTGACACCCCAAGCCACCACGGCCGAGTCCCCGAAAGCGGTCGGGCTGTGAGTATGGAACCACTGAAGCACGTCACCCGCCTTGGTGTAGCGCAGTAGCGCCAGATACGTGGACTTGACGAAGAGCTGCGGATGGTTCACGTCTGCCAATCGCTGCAGCACGAACAGCTCGCCACGCTGCGCCGCCCAAAGTGGTATCCAGTCCAACGACAGCGCTGATTCCGGATAGTACTGCACTGCCAGACGTACAAAGCGTCGCTGCCAACCTGGACTACTCTTGGAACGCAGCGCCCACGCATGCGGCTTCAACTGCGTCTTCTTCCCGTCTAAACCAGGCCACCCAGTGTCCCCCACTCCCGTACTCGCGTCTCGAATAGCAGGATACACGCCGTTGTCTGTGGCGAGTGCAGCTGCAGTCGCAGTGCATGACGGTGGATTCAGAGGTTCCGGTTTGACCGTCGTGTTCCCTGTTGCCCCGAAGAGCGAAGCGCTCCCGTCGTTCTTTCTCGTATTGGACGTGGGTATCGAGGCGTTGGCACCCACATCCAGGATGCCTTGACCCACAACGGACCGTAGCACGAGCTCCCGCTCTTTAGATGAGAGCGTGAAGCTGGGTTCGGCCAGTCCGTGTTTCAGCAGCCACTCGACCAGGGCGTTGTAGTCCATGGACGCGCAACGGAAGAGCGTGGCGCCGTCCACGATGTCTAGCGGTCGAGCGCCTCCCGTCGTCATCGGAAGTGTCGCCACCGATGACCTTCGCTGCGTCACCGAGCGCAATACTGACGTATCCATGGTCGTAGCAGAGCGGCCACGCACCAACGTGGGCGTAGTTGCAGTTGTAGCAGTCTGGCTGTCAGTCTTCCGTTGGGGTCGGAGATCTGTTCGACTCAAGACCCACCGCACAAGCTCCAAGTTCCCGGACATAGCAGCCGCAGCCAGCATCCGTGGAGACCAGAGTCCAAGGGTGTCCACCACGAAGGTCACCAGCTCCATATTCCCGCTCTGAGCTGCTCGCTCCGCTACATACGGAGACAATGAACGCCTCCGCTCCACAGGCACACGCTGAGCCACGTACTGGACAAGTGGCAGGTTCCCGGAGCCGATGGCAGCCTCCAGTGTCCGTGAATCCAATGCGATGCCTTTCTTCTCATGCAGATACTGCAGTGTCTCGAAGTGTCCACGTGCTGCCACGCTCGGCAGGAAGGTGGGCGAACACGAGAAACGTGGGAATTCCTTTGCCAGCCAACGCAGGACGTCTAGATGGCCGTTCGTGGCCGCTACGTCCAACACCAACGAGCGACAACCGTCGTTGCTACGATGGCGATGCAGCCACTTGACCACGTCCAGATGACCGTTGCCAGCAGCACTGCAGAGCGCCACTGCTGTGCCACCTTCGCGCCGGTGTTCATGCAAGAACTCCACCACCTTTAAATGTCCGTTCGTGGCAGCCATGTCCATTGCGAGACTTGTACAAGGCCAGCGACCGTCATGATGGAGCTTTTGGACCAGCGCCAAATTCCCTTGAGCGGCTGCCATGTCTAGTGCTCGGTAGCGACGACAACCCAGAGTGGCTCGAAGTGCACGCGCACCTTGATCCCAAGGTAGCAGCGGGTCTCGTTGGTCGTACACGGCTGCTAAGAAGCCAGCACGAGACGCGAAAGCTTCACGGAAAAAGCGCTGACGAGGGAAGACGGCCACCCAGTTCACCACCTGCAGTTCGGCGTCCAGCGGCTGCACCATATAGATTGTCACGTCATGTTCGGTGACTGGCTGTTCCTGCTCGAGCTCCTGGTTGTGTGCTGCCAACGATTCCGCCGCAATGGGACGCTGGAGACTGAGTTGGTGCTGTTGGTAGAGCCACATCACCACCTCCAGTTGTCCACAGGAAGCGGCGTATTCCATGGCGCGGTGCGGTTGATACTGTGGACAAACCGAGTGTAGCCATTCCACCACTTCTTGGTCGCCTTGACGCGCTGCTTCGTACATGACCTCGGGTGGGAAATCGTAGGCGCAGTTGCGACTGATCCAGGCCAGCTCTCTCACTCGCTCGCTCTTACAGCCGCGTTGTGGGCGTGGACGTGGAGAAGGTGGCGGTCGTGGCGCCGTGGCCAGCCCCAGGACGTCCGGATGGCTCATGCGGAAGCGCAGAAGCCACTGCACCACGTGCGCACGGCCGTACGCCGCGGCGCAGTGTAAGACGCTGGTATAGCGGCGAGACGCGTCGCCCAGAGCCAGTAGTCGCTCGTGCGCGTAAAGGAAGCGCACAAGCCCTTCGTGCTGCGCCTCCAGCGCCGCTACCAGCAGGCACACGGCCTCGCTGGACGCCAGGAAGCCCACCACGCAGGCCAACGTGGGCTCCGCGCGCAGCAGCCGCCGCCAGCGCCGCATGCCCGGTGTCTCGCGCATCTCCTGGGTCGAGCGAGCGGCAGGGGAGAGCTGTTGGGGGCAGGAGAGGCCAACGGCGAAAAGTACACTGGTGCTGTCGCTATGCAATATGCCAGGTCGAGAGTATGGGCGACAAAAGCGTGCATGCGCTGATTTGCCAGTTTCTGTCAACGGGTGGGTGAAACCAAGTGAACATATTGTGCCGTATTAATCGGTTAGGGGCGTCAATTCGGCGTTAGTAGCACTCATGCTGCGCGCACTTCGTGCTCGATCAGAGCCTGTTGATCACGGACTGCGCACCACTTCGCCAGCGAGGTGGGGGTCGTTGCGGCCGACACCAGTCCGTGCAAAGGTCTGCCGGAGGTCCTGCTCGGATAGCGAGGGCATGGCGGCGTTTCTGCTGCTCATGTTCTTTGAGGAGAGCTTCAACTCTACGCACGACGTGCTGGAGAGCGGCTTAGAGCTGGACGCCCTCCTTCCTGAACTTCGCCTCGCGTTCGAGTTTCAGGGGACACAATACTCGTACTGGAGTCGCTTCTTCTGTCTTCAGCTAGGCGATTTTGCTGCAACGAGCGCTCTCGACGAGTAGAAAGCGCCGGGGGTGGAAGCTCAGAACACCACGCTTGTCTCCGTGGTGGTCGATATGACGTTCATCGAAATGGACAAACACATCGGAAACGTGCCGCGTGGTCTAGGCTTTGAAGTGGAGCTCAACCAAAACTAGCAGGAGAGAGAGAGAGTTGATCGCGGGACGCAACAATCGCGAGTCTGCCGCACTTAGACAACGCTCACCCGACTAACCGACGGGCCTCGCTGGTATGGCACTGGTTGACGACTGAGAAGGAGTCGCAGCGTTGCCTGCGCTGGAAATGTTTTGCCTGCGGGGTGACATGGATCACTTGGGCCGCGCGGATCTTGCCAAGAAGCACCGCGGCAAGTGCGCACCATTCATCCGCTTTATGCAGAAACTCGACCTCAGGTGGCTGTGTCGAGGCTGTCGAGCCGAATGGGTCTTGCGGTCCTCATGGTGGCGGATGATGCTGTGTTGAACCCGGATACATCAAGCGTGCATGCGTGCAAGGCCATTGCGTCCCACACTGGACAAAGCGAAAGGCACTTACGACACCAGCAGGCGCCAGCGCGAACGAAGCGGCTGCGGAAAGGCTGGAGCGGTCGTTGTGCGCGCAAAAACACTCAACAACACCACGGTTAGAGACACTGAGCCATCTACAGAATCGAACCCCGCGCACACTGCACAGCGTTCTCGCGCTGTTTCTCGAGAACTCTAGAGGCGAAAACATGAATTTGCTCACGCGCAACTAATAGCCGCGGAGTGGATACCTCCAGACACCCAAACTCTAGCAGCCTGAATGAGCAGGTGTTCGTTGTTCAGGTAGATGCTGCGCGCGGCGATCGTGTCGAGGAATTCGGTTCAGGTCAAGCGTTGTCGTACGAGTTGGGACCAGAGTGGCCGAAGGCGTTGCCACACTTGGCGTACTCGTCGACACTACCAAAAGCAATGTTTCAGTGTTTCCTGGTCGCAGCAGCCTGTCCAGGGGCATGCTGTCGAGTCCGTAGTTCTCTGATGCAGGAAGAAGTAACGGGCCTTGGCCGGGGTGAGACGGTGGAGTAAATGTGTTTGGGTATCGTAGCCTATGGGCAACATACTCTGTCGAGTCGTGAATAGCACTGCCGAGTGGGACCAGAAGCGTTTTGGCGTGCATTTGAGTTTGGCACTTCGTGATGTCCAAACGGACTTGCTGTGCGGGGAACCCTTATCCAACCCGTTTTCCTCAGGTACAGGAAAAAAAAAAACGTCGGTCGGGAGCTTTGTACTCCCACTAGCGAAGGTGCGGCTGTCTCGTTGCGCGATACCATCAGCTCCTCCAGGGGGATCTCCGCAGTGAGATCGTCGAAAATGATACGGGCCCGTACATATACCCGAAGAAGGAAGTACTGCAGATTATTGACCTGGCTGGCAGTCGGCCTAGACGCAACCCTGCGCACTAGTTCTCCTGCGTCAATCACACCATGTTCAATAAGGAACAGGTCCTGTAGTGGGTGGACCCCCTGGCGGATTAACTTTTCGCAAAGCTGACCAAACGTTCGGTCTCGGATGAGGTGTGCCGATCCTGTTGAATCTGGCGACGGGACTTGGAGCTTCGGTAATGAACTAGCCCAGAATTATGCACTGAGCAGCTGTATGCGCTGTGCTTGGGCCATCGCTGGACCATCGTTCATACGCCGTTGTAGCTTGAACCACAGGTTCCACAGACCTCCACCACTTCGTTCCCTGGATGAGTCCGACCCGACGATGGTGTTCCATGAAAAGGCAACTTGCCCGTGCTCGAAGCAAGCCGGATTGCTGCTGATTCTGTCCCAGAGCGATAGAATCACCCATCGTGCCATTGACGTCCCCGATGGCTGTGGACACTGTGCGAAGTTTGGAAGATCCGGAGTTTGTGTCGGTGTAGGAAACTCTCATGTCTGGGATTCCCAAGCCCCAGTAGTTGCCGAGTAGTGAAGTCCGCTATGAGCCTTTGCCAGCGATGCACTGTCGTGCTCCTGATGACAAGATAGAGCGCCTTGTACCACAACAGCGGCAACTATGTTGTGGCTATGATCAACTGGCGTTCCTCGAGTATGCGAGCTCGACATCGCCACCTCCGTAGTGGTTGTGTCAACTTGTGGCCGAGGTCCTGCTCTGCTTTCTTGCCCACGCTTCCATAACCAAAGATGACCCCCAAGTACCGGGCTGTGTCTCCTTCTGCTAACACCGGAAGAGGAGCCCGATTCACACTTCACCTGGTGGCCCTTGAAGCAAGAGAAGTGTAGACTTGGACGTATTCAGGGAAGTCCTCGAGACTCATAGTGCATGTGCACTAACGCGATTTGCTTCTCCAGTCCCGACAGGGACGAAACCATTAGTAGTGAGCCATCTGCGAAAAAGGTGTCCGTTGCTGGTTCACCGAGAGGTAACGCGATGCTCAACTCCGGCCGACTCCGCAACAGGTTCCCCATTGGCTCCATGGCTAGCAGAATCAAGAACGGTGAGAGTGGATCTCCTTGCTTGACTCCCCGCATTGGAACAGCTTGGGTTGTTCCCAAGCGTCCAAGTACAGGGAACAGGTAGGCTTGGAATACAGGATCTGAACCCAGCAACGAAGTTGAGGTCCGAATCCTTGTCGCTTCATCACTCCGTGCAAGTAGCTCTCATAGTCCGGCTCTGCTTTCAAGAGGTCTTCCTGCTTGAGATCTGGAAGTCTCACAACACAGCTATCTTTGGAGACCGGCCAAGTGCGGTTGTCATTCACCACAATCTACCCTGCACACAGCAACCATCACACCCAAGACTGGTGCTGATGGCGACGACCCCCTTGGAGCGGCTTGAGAGTCCCGAATACTTACCAGCGCGGAGACGGCACGTGTATTTCGGTGCAGGTCAGCGAGGTTGATGGTTTGAGCCTGGAGTTGGTGCAACCCTTTGAATACAACAGGAAGCACCGCGAAGAATGCATTGAGAGCTGGCATGGCATGTGAGCTTCCTCTGCGAAGTAACACCGCTGGGATCGCATGCGGAAACTATAGCTACGCAGGAAGAGCGCCAAGTTGCTCGTGGTTTCTCATCACACTAAGAGCTTTGCTCAGATCCACAACTGTATCGTACACGCGCTGGACCGCCTCACAGGCCCTGACGACCGAGCTCTCCGCCCAGACGCCTCTGGAGGCACCACTGGGTTGCGAGCAGGACACAGCGATCAAGTTGGAGACAGCGGTTCCCAATGGCTTGGGCAAGCCGTACGAGCGGTACATGTGCTGCTATTGTACGACCACCTTTGCGTTCAGACGCAGCACCAGTGCGGTGTTACATCCCTCGATTCAGTACAACTCAAGCGTCTGCTGTGCGCGGGACTGGGTATCTCCATCGTAGTCATATCCTCAACGACGCCCGCAGCTTCCATGGAACCATTCAACACTTCCTGCTTCATCGCGCGGAGGAGATGCCTCTGCCGTCCATGCGACTCAATTTCGCTCGGTTCCTCTCTCATAGCGTGGTCGACGTCAAGAGGTACAAGGAGTTGGCAGCAGTGCCTCAAGTCAGTCGACGGAGCATGCAATCGGTGCTTGGGGCTACTCGGCGTAAATGGTGAGAAGAAGATTTGAGTGTCTGGGGTGATTGAGAGTTTACTCCAGGTCCGAAGGTGAATAGACGCCAACGGCACGTTATGATCGCTGGCGAGGTGTATGCGCTCATGTGTGCGTTTGAGCCTATTGTCGTGGCTGATAGCGACTTGGCTCGGTGCTCTCTCTCTCTCTCTCTCTCTCTCTCTCTCTCTGTGGATGGTCCTCATCCAGTGGCGTGAAGCAAGGCGGCGCGTGCAGAAAGGCTAGTGCGAGAA
>JAADYK010000487.1:0-19076 GCA_023338225.1 Halophytophthora batemanensis
AAGACCAAGTTCTGCCGCGTGTGTGTGTCTCGCATGCGTCGGCTGGACGCCAGTCTACTGGCCCCTGGACGCGCTGATTCCATGGTACTGAGAGAGGAGAAGCGACTGGAGGCAACGTCAACGGAAACGTTTGCCGACTCGAGTTCATCCACGAACCTGTCTTGCGAGCAATCGTTTATCGGGAGCTTTGCGGACAGGATGATCGCGGAGGATATTGAGTTGCAGCCGGACTCGGACTCGGACTCGGACCTCATGTCGACCTTCCGGTCTTTTGGAGATATGGCCGAGGCCATCTGCCTGGACGATCTCGCGACCGACCATAACCTCGATCGCGAGCCACAGTCGCAGTCGCAGCCAGCCCGTACCCGCACAGGCGTGGACCTGAGTCACCTCATGTCGTCCTCCATGATGATGCGGAAGATCAACGCCGGCACGAGCTTCGACGCCAGCCGCGGCATGCGACGAGCTGGCGCCAGCTCGCCAGGATCACGCTCCATTAGCCAATCTATTGCCGAGCAAGAGCAGCTACTTCAGCGCCTGCTTGAGGCCGCACGAGCTCGGTCGCAATCTTGAGCAACCCCACGGCAGGGCTGGAGCAAGCCTGCTACCGACCGGGAGTGCCACCGGGAGAGATACAACGACAACCCTCTCCCGATGTTAGTGCCATGGCGTGCAGCTTTGACAATCTTGAAGTTTTAGCAGGAGGAAGGCGCCAGCTCGATGCACGCGCTTGGGCGCGCAGTCCTCCGATGTTGGATAGGCGCGTCCGCACGTGCGCTCAACGAGTCGTGATTCGCGAGTCGTGCAGCTTCTGTGATGTGTATTCCGCCTACAAAGTGCGTTCTCTTAGTTCTCTTTGCCGCACTTCGTTCTGTGGCCTCGATACGCAGCGCTGATGTCGCCGCGACCAAGGGCCAAGATCTCGCCACCTGCAACGGCCTTGTGTGCTGCTTCTCACGCGTGCACCTTCCTGCCAGGAAGTTCTGGGCTTCGGGGCTCGACTCGGGCTTGGAGACGGGAGCCGCTGCTTTCGCAGCTTCAAATCCGCGTAGCGTCCCATGCACGCTGACGTGCGGGGCAAAGCCGAGGGGATCGGCGATCAGCGAAAAGTGAAGCCGCCCCAGCAACTCGTCGAGGTGCAGAGCGCTTCTGGTCCAGCCAAGCCCGAGATTGACTGCCCGGCTTGATGCCCCTCGTAGCCTGCTGTAGCTGCTCCCAGCGCACGCGAAGGAGTCTAAAGCCCACGGAGTGCGTTGGCTCGCCACACAGTCTGCGGAGGATTGGAGAGCGCGGACACGGACGTCTTTAGAGCAAACTATACTTGAAATTCAAAGAATTTGACAGCCTAACTAACACTTCCTGAGCGCCTCGTGCACGGAGGATCGCACGCACGTCTCTAGTCGATGTCGTCGATAGATGTGATCTTCTCCTCGCCCACCGGCATCGGCATGGCGCGGACGCTACTGTTGTTGGCTGGATAGTAGCCCGACGAGTTGGCTGCCATCACCAACCGTTGTAGTAGCTCCTCTTGCTCAGCCAAACGCTGGTCAATGGCACTGTTCGCGTACATTTGGTTGACGCGTGCAGACGCCGTCAACTGCTGCTCTTCACGCTGCTGCCGCTTCGTGGCCACAGATACCTCGGGCTCTGGAGCCTCCATCTGGAACTCCAGATCACGCTGCGGCTCCACCGTCTCCACATTCTCGTCAGCCATGCGCGTCAGCTTGAGTCCGATATCCGTTGTGAAAGCTGGAGTGGCATCGTTGTCCTCCGCCTTCCAGGCCGCCCGGGCGTCCGCCAGTTCCACAGACGCTAGCGATTCGCGGATGACGCGCAGTTCCTCCTCTTCGGCCTCTGCCACGACGCGCTCAGCGCCCGCCATGGTCCGCAAGTGCCGCAGGTCGATCATCATGGCAGGCGGGGCCACAGGGACATTCTCCTCTTCTTGGGATGACGTCGAGGTCTTCGTTTCCATCTGTGCCTGCTGCTCGGCGGAGTCCGTAGCCGACTGCACCGTGGTCTTGCCACTGTCCAGCTCGCCCTCCGCGAGCTCTTCCTCCTCGATTTTGACCTGTGACGTGCAAATGCTCACAGCGCTCTTCTCGCTTGGTGTGTCCAGCGACGCGACCGTGGAACCGCCCGTGTTCGCGAACGAGTACCTGCTGTCGTCGCTGAAGCCAGACGAGTTCATCTTGCCGCCAGACCGGCTGAGGAACCACCCACCCGATTCGTTCTCGGACGACGGAGCATCGTCCTGGCTGTCTAGCGAGGCGGAGTTGGATGCCACAGAGCCAATGTCCACGTCGCGCACCTTGGCCATGCACACCTTGCAGAAGAGTGTTTTGACCACCTCGAAGGTGCGCTGAGGCACCAGTGCCGACTCGTCCAGCAGCGGCGCGTCACGCACCGTCATACAGCGTCTGCAGGCCACATCACCGCAGAGGCGGCAGTGCTGACGCCGCCGCGTGGCGTTGAACTTGCGGTTGCACACGAAGCAGTTCTTGCGCAGACGCTTGTCCACCCAGTTGGCACGACTCGCCAAACCGCGCATCGAGATCAGCCTCGAGTCAGCGTAGAGCGCCATCGAACTCAGCGTCGACATGAGTTTCTTGTAGGGAACGGAGTCGGCAGCGCCGTTCACCATGTCGCTTTCGTACGTCATGAAGAGACTCGTAGCGTCCGTGTCGTCGCCCGCGGCGCGCGCGATCACCACCGCGTGGATGCGACTGCGCTTGCTCCTCATCTTCTCCGGCAGTAGCGGGCACTCGGGCAGATCCATGGGCAGCATGACACGCACGCCCACGTCACGGCCCTGCAGGTCCTTCATGTACGCGAGATACTCCAGGTAGCAGCTATCGCGCTTGCGCGCCAGCGGGTTCGGCTGTAAGCAGAGCCACTTGATGCCCAGGTACAGGTGCGGCTTGCCCGAGTCTTTGGTGTGGATGTTGCTGAGCACGGCGGCGTCGACGGCAAAGCCGAACATGAACTGGTTCACGGCGAAGAGCTGCTGCGAGTTGACGGTGTAGTAGAAGTCGACGAAGTTGCGGTAGCTGCCGTCCACACGCCCGTAGATGCGGCACGAGTCCACATTGCGGGACGGGTCTTGCTCGCGGATGGTCGTCAGGTGCTCCACGGAGCCCACGACCTCCCAGCGCGGGCCGTAGTTCGGATGCGCGCCCATGGCATCGTGCAAGTTGTGCTCAGCCAGCGCGTTCTTCACGATGATCTCCACTTGCTGCTCATAGCCCTGGATCTGCTCTGCCGTGAGTTGCACGGGCGGGAAGTAACCGTCCGGCAACGGGAACTTGACGGGCACGGTCTCCATTGCTGCTTGCGCTTCGCTGAAAGCCGTCGAGGGCTGCTCGGTTGGTGGCCGCTCGGTCGATGGCCGCTCGGTCGAAAAACACAACTGGCGAGTGCTCCAGTCGAGACGGACGGCTTCGGCCACACGCTGGCTCGACGCGTTGCGCGAAACGCGGGATCGGGTGTACGGGGCAGAGCGTTTGCAGCAGACAGAGCACAGCCAAGGAAATGAGAGCAAGGGAGAACCGTGTGCAGCGGTCTGCAATCGGGTCTGCAAATTAGGGCCTGATGGTGGCAGATCCCAAGGCACACGAAGCCACGTTCGTTTGTTGCGACGTGTTGAGTGCCCGGAGCCGGAGCCGCTCGTCTGTTCTCTTGCTCCCCGAGCCTTTCGCCTCGATGCACCCCGAAGTTACCACGAGATGCCAAAGCACTGTCCTGGCCCTAGACGACATATCATTTTTTTGCTTGTTTCGGGTCGATGTGTGCGAGCGAGCTCGCGCGCAACGAACAACCGCGGACTTGGCATCTCCGGCCACCTGGACTCCAGGAGCCCGAGTGAGCAAGCGTCCGTTCTGCAGGTAGATGCTGTGCGCGCTATTCAGGTCGCGGTCGAGTATCAGGCTGCAGTGCGAGCACGAGGAGACCTCACTGGTGATGCTGCGGTTGGCTTTCCCGCAGCACGAGCAGGCCTTCATCGCGTAGTGCTCTCCCCATCGAAGCCGCGAGTGGTCTTTGATTCGCCTCGAGAGAGGGAGAGCGGAGCACTCCTGGTCTTGAGCGGCCGGGACCTATGCCTCCCTTGCGCGCTCGTCGACCAACCACTCCCACCACACCGGTCGGTCTCACATCGAGAGAAGAACTTGGGAAATGAAGGAATGCGTCGCGCGCGCTGTACTGGAGAGTAGTCTGGACTCTGAGGCAAGACAATACAGACTGAGTATTTGAAAGAGAGAGGTTGCGCCGTCGCCTGGTGCTAGCAGTAGGTCGATGGTAGGAATAGCGCTAGGACCGGGAGGACGTGGCTGCGATCACTAGGTCCTTGACAACGAAGCGCGTGGCATCCCAAACTGGGCGATGGTGATTTCTTTCGTATCACGAGTAGCTGGTAGGCACAATCTATGACTGGTGTTCACGTCAGTGGATACTGGCGGGTGAATGTCAAAAAGTGATGGCATCTCGTGGGAATTCAGTGATTGGAAAGAATGAAGAAAAAAAAACTTTCGGTGTCGGGCCGCAGCAAAGCGGCCAGCTGGTTCTGCAGTCACTCGCGCCGGATTTGAGGGCAGCCGCAGCGAAAGGCACGTCGCGTCGGGCGGGTTGGGCGTCTTGGTCGGAGCCTCACTGTCAGCTACTCCTCGACTCGATTCGAGCAATGCTCGGGCCCAGCAACCCCTCGACAGGTCCGTGGCAGTGCCACTGGCTCGGCCTTCTTCGCGCCTAAGGGCCGTAGGGAAACCTGGCAGCTGGACTCCAGTCTAGAGAACTGCGTCAGCATCACCACAGCCTACTCTAGCTTCGTGTTGACGCCTCCGACGAGCTCAAAGTTGCGGTGTAGTTTAACCACCGCGAACTCTGGACCGACCTCGAATCAGCGACAGCCTCGCGTGAGCTAATGAGCTCCTCCTTGCTGCGCAAGTTCGAGTTCGAGTCCGAGTCGGATCCCCGATGCGCTTCAACCGCAATTCGCCACAGGCGCCAGCTGCCGCGTCGCCACCGAGTTTCGTTGCGTTGCCAACGGCACTTGCAGCGATGGCATCACAGACCGAAGCAGCCAAGTCGTTGACTCCATGCCCAGGCTGTGAGCGCGGCATTCAGCGCGACCAACGTGTGCAACACCGCTGCCAAGTGGCACACACCGCAAGGCGAATATTTAGCGGGCCCCCTGCTGCAAGTGGTTCGTGTTTCGCTTCGCTTCGGTTAAAACCGCGGGGTAGAAGGACACGCCGCCACCTGGCCTCGTTGTGACGGCAGCCTGGCAGCCTCCGGTTGAGACCCACGGCCTTGAGCCGAGGTGAGCGTGACCAAGTCTTCGCGGCGCCGACCGACGCCGCGTTCGACTGGGGTAGTAGATAGCATCGTGATAGCTACGAGGCGAACCGAATCGTTCGTGTCAATGCTACCACCCTAGAGGGGGAGGATGGCGCGACTTGTGGCGCGTAGACGTCGCTCGGCCTTCACGTCCCTGTGGTGGCAACACCACGGAAGGCGTCCTTGTCATCTGAAGTCAGCATCCCTAGCGTGTCTTCTGACGGAGGTAGCCGACCGCGTGCAGCGACCTCCAGCCGGTCAAGATTAGTCGACTTGGCAGTGACCCAAGGGCCGTGTCAGTCGGCGATGCGACGCGAGTCTGTATGGCGCTGGATGTGGCGGGGGCGAGTGCCGTGAGCTGTGGGGCCGTGTAGCGGTGGCACTACCGCATTGTGCATGCACCGCAAAGCAAGGCAACGCTGCGCAGCAGCATCCCCACACAGCGTCATCCTCAGCATGCTTCGACGGTCGCGCTGCGAATGGTCCTGGCGACTTTTACACGTTGAAGCGGGATGTGTGGGTCCTAAAGAAGACCTCGGAGCCACACACCGAGGCGCAGATCCGGTGTGAACTGTATATCTGCGCTGAATGCTTGAAGGTCTCCGTTTCTTGGAGCAGTGGGACCTTCAATGGTGGCGAGTGCCTCGCCGCCTCACACGGCGTGCCGCTCCATGCTCGAACACCCAAGCAGCTTCGGCCGCGGGCCTTGATAGTCTCATCGAAGGGCCCCCGACGCCGTACGCTCATCGCAGAGGCATTACAACGCACTAGAGAGCCACGAGGACGTGCTCACGTCGGCTTGGGCCACTCCTGAACGATCTCCGCCACACTGCCAAAGCAGCGCCGACTTTGCACAGCACCGCACGCTTGGGCGCGAGCGAGCAGCAAACGGCAAACGGCAAACGGCAAGCAACAAGCAACAAACAGCACGAGCCGCGCTATGCTAGTGGAAGTGAACCGCATACCTGCGCAAGAATTGAAGCCGCGCTTGGTTGTCACCAGCTGCAATCGATTTGAGTGGCTGTGTGCGACTTCTTCGCCTCGAAGCCTCCGGCCACGGGTGTGTCCGTGCACTGCCTCGAGGTTTGGCTCGGACCCGTTTGCTTCGGTTCGCACGCGAGACTCGAAGGGCCGACACTCCCTCGCACGAACGTGTTCGCTGCTGTGCCCGATCGCACTGGCGAGGGCGAGTCCTCTTTCGTGACCAAGGCCCAAGTGGCCCGGGACGCGGTAGATCCCATCCTCGGAAAAAGTCGCACCAAGGCGCTCCGGCTACGCACGGCGGAGTGAAGGCTTCGAGCGCGGATAGCGACGCGAAGCCCCAGCTGGGAGGGTCTTCACCAACTGACTCTTCCCGGAGCCGCTGGCGGCCCGGCCTAACTCCCAGCTTGCATTCGCATCACTAGGGAACTTCCCAGCCGGAGTGGACTGCCCAGTGCTCACCCAGCCACTCACTCACTTACTCGCGCCAACAGCTGCACGCGCGGTCTCAGCGAGCTCGGCTACAATCCCAGCTGCGGCCGCAAAAGGTGTCCGTCCGAGCTAGGTCATTCATCTCACTTCGACTTGCAGTGCGCCGTTCGTCAGTAGTTGGGCGTTGTGAGGCCTCTTCGCTCAACCAAAATGCTGTCCGGTCGGCAGCGCACCCAGTCCCGGTGCGTCTCTCAACGTGACTGCGCCCCAATGGGTCTGACACGATTCTGCGAGCCAGTGGAGCTGCTTGGGCTGACAATGCACTTGTCTCTGTCTACATGTGTGGCTTTCTCTCGTGGCGGGATGGACTTGCGCCTTGTAGCATGGACACCAAGACGTTTCCCGTGCCGGACGACTTCTTCCCGCCTGTACTGCTCTCGGATGCGTGCGTCGTCGACTACGAACGCCAGATGCATCGGATCGTGCGCAATGCGCTGGGCGAGTACGCCCGACACGAGGTGCAGGGCGCCCACCCGCTGTACGGCGGCCCCTGGATGCCCATGGGTAGCGAAGGCGGACTCACGGCCATCCGCCAAGACTCTCGGGCGGGGCTTACGAGTTCTGAGTGCCGCATCTTCGGTCGCATCAACGGCGACTACCGCAACTTCATTGACTTCTACTACGCCGAGACGTCACAGCAGCTCTTTGAGTGGAACCAGTTCATGTTCGGCCACGCCGTGGACGCCGCCGTGCTCAAGAATATCCACACGCGCACGTCGGGCAAGCCGCACGAGTACATGGGTATCAAGTGGACGTGTCTGCAGCCCTCGCCCTTCGCGCACAAGCGCGACAATTGCTTCCTCGAGTACATCGTCTACACTAAGGACCAGCGACGGCGCGACGTGGGCGTGCGCGTGACTGTGCCTCTCGAGATCGCCGAGTGCCCTGACCTGTACCGTCGTCTGAAGACCAAGCGCATCAAGACGCACACGATCTCCATCGTACGGCCGTGCGAGATGGAAGTGAATGCCACCCAAGTGTTCATGATGAGCGAGAACGACTTTGCGGGCTACTCGGTGAGCACCAAGAGCTTTCGCAAGATGATGCGCACGCTCAACGACATGGCGCTCTACGTGGACTCGAAGCGCATCTCAAAGCAAGGCTTGGTGAGCAAGGCCAACTGGGTGCCCAAGGATTCGCGTAAGGCCTGTACCATTTGCGCAAGGCCGTTCCACGCCGCCATGCGTCGGCGTCACCACTGCCGCCTCTGTGGCGATGTCTTCTGTCTCCGCTGCGTGACCATCCGCGACGCGCCGAGCGCCAAAGGCAGCGCCACCAAGTCGCGCGTCTTCCAGGTGGTCAAAGCCAAGTTCTGCAAGGTCTGTATGGCCACCATGCGCGAGGAGACAGACAGCGAGAACGCCTACAACTCGGGCCCGTCGCGCCTCTCGAGGTTGCCGTCGTCCGACATTGGCAGCAGCCACGACAGGAGCTTGGACCCCAAGGCGCCCGTACAGGCCAAGAACCTCGACAGCGCTGGCGTCAATAGTAGCAACCCCCCACTGAGTGAGACTCGGAAGTCCTGGTGGTCCGAGCCTGCGTCCGAGTGGTCGAACTCGGACTGGTCGGACACGGAGTCCGAAGAGCTCTCCAACTCGCGGGGGCTGGCTGATTCGCGCGGCCTCAGCGACTCACGCGGCTCCTCCGTCAGGTCCTCCATCTCGTCCAGCGACACCGTGGAGAAGATGTCGTTCGTGGCTACGCTGGATGTGATCGACGATGATGTTGCTGTGCTGGACGAGAAGCCGAGGCGCTCAAGACTGCGATCCCAACAGAAGCAGACGCGGTGTCTGAATCAAGCCCGACAGCAGCAAGCGCGACTGATCGAGTCCCGCCAGAAGCACCCACGGGAGTTGCAGTCCGAGAGCCAGCCGGAGCCTGCCATGTTGGAGGTCTCCGAGGTGATTGACACCATGGACATGGTGCCAGACTCCGAGCTGCGTCGCCAAGGCCGGGCGGCCTCGCACGTACAGGGGTTCCGATCGCACTACGGCACCGAGTCGATAGCGGCAGACTCGAGGCGGCGTTCCAACTGCCGCATGTCGCGACGGGCAGCTTCGGCCACGCGGAAGGCTCCCTCGCGCTCTATCAGCCAGTGCCTGGCCGAGCAGGAAGAGCTGCTACGCTGCATGCTCAACGCGAGCGGTGTGGCGAACAGCGGGGTCAACTCTGCTCCCGGCATGCGGTCCAAACGCCGAAGCTCGAGACACAAGAGCAACGTGAACCTGGCAGCCACGATGCCGACCAAGCGCGCCACCGTGAGGCTGTACGAGATCTAGAAGTGTTATTTAGCGCACGAGGCGGAGGGAGAGTAGCGCTCGGTGCGATCGAAGCACCGGGCAAGCCCCGCCAAAGTGCAGCAACTCATTTATTCGCCACTGCAAATTGTGTGTCCGTCTCGCCGACCGTGCTAGCATACGGCATCAAACGGAGGGTTGCTGTGCTCCGTGCTGCGAAGCGAGTCCTCGGTGCATGTAGCGCTGCGCTGCGCTGCGACTAACGTGTGCCCTCCACGCCCGGCCTTGCGTGTTGGCGATTTCGGCAAGTCGCCAATGCCGCCTGCGGAAACGGGTGGCTTCTGGCGAGCCTTGCACCACCAGCTCATGCGCGGCTGCCGCGTTTCTAGCGCACGTCTGCGTGTCTGTGTGGGCGTTGCGGCGGGCCAGCAAGCGGCCGCAGCAGGGCTCCGAGCGCACTGGCGCCGCGCAGGGCTCCGAGTGCATTGGCGCCGAGCGGAGCGGGGCAGGCGCCGCATGCCCGACCCGAGCTGCCCGGCACTTGGGCTTGTGGCGGCGCTTGTGGGACATTTGACGGGAAGCGGCTTCCAGTTCAGGGGCGAATCGCCCAGCTCAGCCGCGCCGAAGCCAGCCGACTGGGGCATTTCAGCCAATAGGCGAAGGGCAGGCGCCACGCCATCCCGACTAAGTTCACGTCGGAGTGGTGCAACTCCGCCGCCCTGTCTGGAGCACCGAGCGGCCCGAGTGCTGCGGGCACTCCGCCCAGCTCCCTTGCTGCTGCTCACCCCCACGCCTGGCGAGCTGTGTCGACGCGCGGGGCCCGCGCTTGTTGGCGGGCTTGCGCAGGATGCCGCCCCCCGCCCCTAGAACCCCCCGGCGCGCTTTCTCTGCAGACCATTGACGGTTGCGGGGCCCGCCGGGAGCTGGCGGCCCGCGCCGCCGATCCCTGCGATCGAACGCCGCTTTGCTCCGCTCGCCATACAAACTTCAAGGTTAGGCCCTCAACTTTAACGGGAGCCGGCGCGGCTCTCCTCTGGGCGGCGAAGACATGCGCCGCCCAAAGACACGCCTGGCGCATACAAACTCGCAGTGAGTGTCGGCAATGGCGTTCATTTCCCATTTCCCATTCGGCTCTCCCATCCTCCCAGCCACTTCTGCCGATCTGGCCTCAAAGCTCGGCACGACATGCAAGCCCCCAGCTCGGGCATTCGCGGATTTCTCGGCCGGAAGAAGCGCCACCAGCCTCCGCAGTCGCAGTCGCAGTCGCAGCCTCCGCAGGAGCCGCAGCCCGACGAGAGCGCCAGGTCGGACCGCAGCGCCGAGCCCCAGAGCCACACCAGCAGCTCCAACGTGAGCGCCGAGGCGACGGACGAGCCTCACGAGCAGACGGAAGCAGCCCCCGCGGCAGACTCGCAAGTGGCCATGGAGGGCCCGCTGAAGAAACGCGGGGCCAAGATGCCCGTGATGCACGACCGCTACTGCGTGGCCACGTGGGAGCTGGACGCGCAGGACCGCAAGTGCGTCATGCTGCGGTCCTACAAGTCGCACAAGGCCTACGACGCGCACCCGGAGCGACCCGCGAGCGTGCACCAACTCAAGTGCATCAGCGAGTGGGACGGCAAGACGGGCTTCCACCGCTACACACACGCCTTCAGCATGGAGACGCGCGACAAGAAGGTCTTCCAGTGCGTTGCGCCCTCGGCGGCCGACAAGGACAAGTGGGTGGAGCTCATGGCGCTCCAGACGGCCTTCGACACCAGCAGCTCGCGTGACATGCGTCTCGGCTCCGTTGGCAGCCTTGTGCCTCTGCGACGTACAGCCAGCGTGGACTCCAGGGCTTCCACCAAGCCTCGTGCCTACACGAGTGCGTCCACGGGCGTCAAGGCGCGCGGCCTGAGCACGGCTGATGCGCAGTCCACCGACTCGGAGGGCCAGGGCCGCTTCTTGGGTCACGATGGGCTCTTCCGCTCCACTTCTGGTGCGTCCAGCGGCTCCATGGATCTCACAGGCAGCGGCAAGACGGGCGAACCAGCAGACTGGGGTCTTTACGGCGAGACGGACGGCACTACGACCGGCAAATCGCGGTATGACGTGGTGGACGGCGAGGACGAGAAGAACTTGTTGCTGGACAAGGAGCTGCTGGACGCTCGCGGCGCCAAGAGCTCTAAAACCCTGGCGAATGACGCGTATCTGTTCGAGGACACCGGTGTGAGTCGCTTCGGCGCCGTGGTGGTGCAAGGTGCGGCGGACAGCGACGACGATAGCGACGAGTTCGTGGACGAGGAGCTGGCGGCGCGACAGGCACGCGAGAAGAGCGAGAAGCAGATGCGTCGGCGCGCGCAGAAGCTGGAGAGCAACAAGGATCTGTACGCGGAGATGGCGGCAGCGAGACTGAACGACATGCGCAAAGATGCACGCCAGCCCGTTAAGAAGCCGTCCGAGGGTCATGACAGCGATAGCGACAGCCAGAGTGAAGCTGCGGAGAACGAGACGCTAGCGGAGCTGGAAGAAGTGGCCACGTCTCGACGCAGCAGCAGTCGCAGCCACCGCAGCAGCTCCAAGGCCGCCAAGAAGAGCTCCGTGAGTAGCGGGCGTGACAGCAGTCAGCGTGGTTATGTGAGTGAAGAAGAGGAGGAGGAGGAGGAACCGGAAACAACGCTGGCTGAAGGCCTCACGGAAGCGGAGCGCCAGGAAGCTGAGGAGCTGCGCCAGCTCCAGAAGCAACACAAGGCGGAACGTCGAGCTAAGAGACGACAGCAGCGCCAGAAAGAGGAGGAGGAGCGTGCGGCGCTGCAGGCTGCTGAGCTGGCGCGTGCGCACCGCGAGGAGCAGCGAGAGCGTGAGGCGGCCAAGGCGCGGGAACAGCAGGAGAAGCGCGACAAGAAGGAGCGACGTGAGATGAAAGAGAAGCTGAAGCGCGAGAAGGCGCGCCAGCGACAGGCGGAGGCCGAACTGCGCAAGCTGGTAGAGCTCAAGCAGGCGGAGGAGGAAAAGAAGCGGCGGAAAGACGCCAAGGAGGCCAAGAAGGAGGCCAAGAAGAGCAAAAAGAAGGAAAAGTACACGCCGCCAGCCGACCGCATCCACAAGAAGGAGGAGCGCGCTGCTGCTGCCGCTACGGCCACCGCCACCGCGACCGCCACTGACGTCTCCAGTGCGCTGGTGGTGGTGGACAAGCCTGAGGAAGTGAAAGAGACACCAGCTCCGGCTGCAGCAGTTCCAACGCCAACGCCAACGCCAACGCCAGCTCCGATTTCGGCTCCAGCTCCAGCTCCGGTGCAACCTGAGGCGCCCAAGTCGGCTCCGACGGTGGCGACGTCCCCAGTAAGCTCTGCTCAAGTGCCTGCGCCGCCCCAAAGTCTTCCCATGTACCAGATGACACCTCCGCCGTTCGTGCCGGCGTATCCGACTGCTCCAGCGAGTATGCCAGCTTATGGTTTGGCTCAGACCTTTGGTGCCTATGCGATGCCGTACGGGACCTTGGGAATGGGAGCGCCCATGGGCGCACAGACGGCGTTCGCTCGCCCGCCGCTGGGCTTTATGGCTGGCTTGAGTATGGGCGCTCGTCCGCCGCCCATGTCGCCGCAGAAGGAAGCCACGGTGGAGCGCATGATCGGGCCGCAGTTGCCCACGGAGGAGGAGCGCAAGAAGGCCGGCACGACGGCGACAGCCACGACGACATCAGACGTCAAGCTGTCCAACTTGCCGGACTTGCCGGATGTGGAGGAGTTCTAGGCTTGAGGGTTTGAGGGCTCTCGGGTGAAGTGGACGTGCAAGGACACGTCGAGTGAGGAAGGACGAGCTCACGTTTCTTAATTTAAAAAAACATGGTGATGTGCATAACAAGCAGGTTCTAGTTCACGTCTGTCCATTGTTGTCCACGTCTACGTCCTCGACACCCTGTCGTCGTGGATGTTTGTGTGGGAGTTTTGGCAGCGGCAGCAACTTGTCGGTATCTTCGCGCCGCGTTCAGGTTGCCAGCCGCTTCTTGGATGTCGACGGGGTGGCTTCCAGTCCTCGCCCAGCTGCACATGGAGGTCTCCATGCCGCTCTTGTGCGCAACTACGATGGTCAAGGTTGTGAACAAGCTGGCCTTCCACTCAGGGGGACGTCACGCCATTCAGTCCACAGATCACGGGGAACTCGTGAGCTTGAGACGACTCCCGTGTCGGATGATGTGGTGCTGATGACGGAAGGAAGCAATGGAGCAGGCGAACACTAGGCGCTGGAAGTGTGCGTCCGTGTGGGAACACTCCGGTAGGCGCGGTCTTGGAAGTGGTCGACGTCGGGGGTTCTCGTCTCATGGAGTGGTATATTCAAGGGGAGCACACGTGCCGTGAAGAGATCCGTCCGTCCGACGCTCCGTCTTTCCAGGTCGTTGCACTTCGTCCAGAATGGGTGGGTGGGTGAAGGACGAAGGCATCCGCGAACACGCACCCCCGTTAAAATCCAAGCAATGAACCAAAACAACTATGCATAGTCACCAGACTTCATGCGCCAGAAGGACGAGGCGGCCTCTGCTTCTTGAGCTCTCTCTCGTCTTGCATCTCTTCTTGATTCCGGTGGGTGTCGCGCGCAGCATCGAAGGCTCGGTCTTGAGAGGTCTCCTATGTCTCTTGCTCGCTCATTCACCCGCTGCTACTCTAGGCGTCCTTCATGTAGGTGTCCATCTCGTTATCCAGGTCCTCCATCGTCTTGGCCGGAGCCGCGTCCTTCTCGTCCCTGCCACGACTACGAGCACATTCAGCATTCATACAATGAGCACAACTGATTCTGATCTGGTGGCTACAGAAGTAGCGAGAGCTACGTAAGACTTGCTTACCCGCCACCACGCCGGCGACGCCCGGCACCGCGGCCCTTGCCCTGGTCGCTGTCACGGTTGTCGCGGCTGTCTCTGTTGTCCCGGTTGCCTCTAGAATGTCAGCAAGTCGTCGTCATCCTCACGTCAGCTTAGCAGAACAAACTAACGACAAGGGCAGCAGGCAACAAAGCCCCAGTCAACGAACGTACCCGAAGGAGACCTTGAACTTCACATCCTTGTCCTCGCGGCTGGCCAGCGCTGTGCCAAAGAGGCCCTTGCGCACGTTCTTGTCGTTGTCCAGCGTGATCTGCATCGGCTGGCCATCCAGCGTGCGACCTGCACATGCGCTCCGGCGTTAATCATACCACACAAGCGTGAATATTCCGAAGCGTCCCGCAGCAAACCAGCCCACAGCAACCCCCACCAGCCGGAAGAAGGCACGCACCGTCATACTGCTTGATGGCCTTGTCGGCGTCCGAGCGACGCACAAACCACACGCGCGCAATGCCCTTGGAGCGGCCCGAGCGGTCGTACACGATCTCGGCCTTGGCCACCTCGCCCACCGTCCCGAAGAGCTCGCGCACCTCGTCCTCCAGAATGTCAAACTTAAGGTTCTTCACCAGAATCTTCGTGCCTGGGCTGGCCGCGTCCTTGGATCCCAGACGCGAGAGGATCGATGACGCACCTACGCATTGGATTGGCCCAAATATCCCCCACGGCTTGTCAGAACCATGGCTCCCTGCTTTCCGCACTGACAGAGAACGACTTCGCCGTTCAAAGACGCACCCTTCTTGCCACCCTTGCCTTGCTGCTTCTTGACCGTGACGGACCGACGCGCACTCGACCGCGCGCCGCCACTGGGCGGAGCGTCGTCATCCAGGTCGATATCCATGTCGTCATCTCCGCGCTTCCGTGGCACAACGGCAAGCAGCACTCTGGTCTTAGCATCCGCATCCCACACACACATGCCCAGCCGCTCCGGAGTCTCCCAGCCAACGCGCTGCGCTATGTCGCACAGCGCGAGCCAACCACGTGCTCCCGTGAAGAAAGTCCCGCCGGCGGCAGGCGTCTTGACGCGGGGCGAAGAGAAGGAGGGGAAGACGCAGGGGCGGACAGGCGAATGGCCACAGCAGACAGGATCACAGGCTAGGGAATAGAAGGCTAGCACGGCGTCACACTTACGGAACGCGAGTACGGCTGGTTGCGCGCACGGCCGCTGCGACGGCCGCCACCACGCACGGGGCCGGCAGCGCCGCTGTTCTTGCCCTTGGGCGCCTTCTTCTGGCGCGCGTCCGGGTTCGTGGGCTTGGCCTTCTTCTTGGCGATCAGGTCATCCAGGCTCATGTCGAGCGAAGCAAGGATCGACGACATCGTGGCGGAGTTCTTGTACTAGGGGGGGATTGCAACTGCGCACCGCAACGGCCACAGACATGCGTTAGCGCTAGCTCGCACACCAAAGCAACCGCACGCGTCTGCGCTGCCATCTCATGGCGCGCGCAGGCGGCGGCGGTGCGTCCCGCGTCACACAGCGGCCTCCGAACGGAGCGCCTCGGACCCATGACGCCTCTTGGTTTCCCTTACCTGCTGCGATAATGAGCGCGCCACGAATCGCGGGGGGGCGCCACCATCACTCGCGCTTTTGGATGCGGGTGTTCCACGATTCAATTTTGACTCGAGGCCCTCTCGATCTTTGGTTTGTCTAGTAGTTTGTATGCACGGCTGAATCGTCGACGTGAATTGCGAATCGGCTGCGCCGAAAAGGCTAGTTGCGAGTCCCATTTGCCTTGGAAGCCGCGACGACAGGAGAAAACGGACGCGAGGAAGATGGTGGCGACGCGTCTGGCTACGGCTCTGGGCGCCGCGCTCTGCGGCCTGGCGGCTTCTGCGGCCTCTGCAGCGACGCTCCTGCCGCACGTGCCGGTGGTCATGTGGTCCCCACGCGCGTACGTGCTCTAGAGCTCTGTCGGCAGCGGTGGCAATAGGCTGGGTCGTCTTGAGCGGTGGATCTTACGGAGCTGCTCGCGTTTCCGCTGCATATTTAGGATGTTCCCGGCGTCGAACGCGTATTTGAGCGCCACTTTGGACGAGGCCGCAGTCGCGTCTACTCTGCAGCGAGTGGTGGCTCGCGATATGACGGGCGACGTGGAGGTACGTCTGCTCACGCTCAGCTTCTTGGACTAATTGCCGTGAAGCTGGGGCCAGGATCGGAGACTCACAGACACTGACCGACTCGGTCTGGCGGTCTATTGGATGCTCCAGGGTGTGCTGAGCCACAGTGAAGTGCTGTTCCCCAAGGCGGAGGTGCTCTGCCTGTTCCTGACGCCGTCGCTAGGCTCGGACAAACTCGCACAGTTCGCGGCCGTCAACGGAGAACCGTCGTTCGTGCAAACCGCCGTGCAGACTGCCAAGTCGTCGGTGGTGATCCCACGCACCACGCGTGCGAATCCGCTACTAAACGAGCTGTCGCAACTGCAGCCGCACGTCGTCAACGCCGAGAGTCTGGATGACTTTCTCGGGTCGACCAAGGGCCAGACGTTGCTGTCGAATGGCGAGACGGACCTGCTAGTGGTGCAGCTCTCCGGCTCTGAGTCGCTCCCAGAGGTGGATGCTCGTATCCAGTATGCTGCCAACGCGCTGACAGCTGCAAGCGGTGGACTCACGGACTTTGCGCTCACGGGCGATGCCGCCGACACGACGGAGCTGGCGAATCCCATCGTACGTCGTCTTGCTGACCAGGCCAGTAGTTCGGAGGACGAGGAGGAGGAGGAGGTCAGCGACGCCATTGTGTGTGAAGCTGGGTACCTGATCGGCTACAGCGCGGCGGGCAAAGCCTTCTGCTTCTCGCACTACGTCAACATGACGCCCGAGATCCTCACGGGACTGCTCGTCGGCCTCTTCTTCCTCTTCCTGCTGTATATCGGACTGGGCATGCTCAACGGCATCCAGACGCCCACCAAGTACCCGCTGCACGGTCCTCCGCATGGTAAGGAGTTCTAGACCAGCTGTCTAGCTGTGGTGCTACTGTTCGCCGAGCAGTGACACTGAAGATGAACAAGCAAGCACTCGACCAAGTCGTCGAGGTCTGCTCGGAGGTTGAATACAAGCGCTCTTTATTGCTCTTCTGGCGCTTGGCTCGGTCATTCCGGCGTCTGCAGCACGCGGATGTGAAGCGAGCAGCCAGTGCAAGGCACTACATCCACGCCATCCTGTAGCTCTGCCTCTGTGATCTCAAACTGATCGCCACAGCGACAGCGGTGTGTGAGCAGCACTTCATCTTCGTCGCCGTCCTCACCCGGGAGCTCCTCGCGCTGCATCTCGCACGCTGGCACCTCTTCCGAGACCACCACCACCTCCGCCTCGCGCTTCTCCACCAGCGCGTCGTGCGCTAGCTGGGCGTCGTACTGTGCGCGCAGCTCCACGTCCCGCAGCGTCTCGTAGGCTTCTTGGACCAAGAGGAACTGCTGCTCCTCGCGTGCGGAAGGGATGGAGCCTGTACTGGCGTCGCTAGCGGGAGACGGACGCTTGTCCGGGTGGCAGCTCCGCGCCGCGCGGTGGTAGGCGCGCCGCACGTCCTCGGCGCTGCAGCTCGGAGCCACCCCCAGCACCTGATAATAGCTCGTGGCGACCATCTCCGTGACTGGCCGAGGTGCTCCATAGTACGAATCGGCTAGTACCCCCGATCCCAGCAGCGTTCGTTCGGTGGCACGTCAGCCACGCGTCGCGCCACAAGCTGAAAAACCTGTCAACCTGGCATCACATCAACACATGAGTCAATGGGAGTCGGCCGACTCCAATTGTACTGGGACAAGATCCATATGACGCGTCGAAGGGTTGCTCATAAATATGCTGAGAAATAGCATACCGGATTTGGCCCATCACGGACGTTGACACTGCTGACAAAGTGAAGGATACCTCTTCCACCTTGTCGCTGCGCTGGCCATTCCTCCGTTCCCCAGCTCCCCAGCAACGCAGTCCACAGGCCCAGCGTCATGCTGTCTCTCGAGCAGGAGCAGGAGCTGCACACGTGGCTAGTCTGGGGCGTCTTCGCTCTGGGCGCGGCCACTTTCTTGGCCACGAGCCTCATCACCGCGCCGTACGGACGACACGCACGCGCCGGCTGGGGCCCCACGGTGCCCACGCGGCTGGGCTGGGTGCTCATGGAGAGTCCGTCAGCGCTCTGGTTTGCCTTCGTGTACGTCCAAGGCGAGCATCGTCTGGATGCGACTCCGCTGTTGGCAGCGACTCTCTGGGGGTGCCACTACTGCTACCGCAGCTTCGTGTACCCGTTCCTGATCCGCGCGAGCGCCAGCAAGCGCATGCCACTGAGCGTCGTGCTGTCCGGTGATGCCTACAATGTTGTGAACGCCTACATCAACGCGCGCTATCTGAGCCAATTCGGCGACTACAGTCAGGACGACGTCTGGACGCGGCCGTCCTTCTATCAAGGCGCGGCGCTCTTCGCTTTAGGACTGGCAGTGAACGTGCACTCGGACCAGGTGCTAATCCATCTGCGTGGACCAGGAGAGACGGGTTATAAGATCCCGCACGGCGGCATGTTCAAGTACGTGTCGGCGCCCAATTACCTGGGAGAACTACTGGAGTGGAGCGGCTGGGCCATGCTGACGCAGTCGCCTGCAGGCCTCTCCTTTGTTGTCTACTCGGCCACGAACCTCGTGCCGCGCGCGCTGAGCAACCACCGCTGGTACCAAGACAAATTCCGCGAGGCTTATCCCCCTGGACGTCGGGCTATTCTGCCGTGCGTGTGGTAGGCAAGCGAGGGGAGACGTGCGGACGGTGACCGGTTCGTCTGGTGCCTGACGTCGTGCGTTGGCGTCTATGAGAGGCTGGCAGCAGGAATGGTAGCCAGCGGAGACGGTGGGGTCTAGCAATGCATCAACTTGTCTCTATGTGCTGGGCATTGGCGTCGCAGCGTCTGTGGTAGCTTGTGCAGTCCGATGTTGAAGACAGGGGCAAGTGTTCGACTACGATCAGTGATGGCAAAAGCACGGCACCCTGCTTTTGTACTTTACCCCTGTGCCTTTGTGCTTTACGTGCTTTATCTGCTAAAGCTTTGGGACCCACCAGCCAGAGACTCATATAATGAGAAACAACTTCTCGATTCCAGCGCGCTTGACGGACAGTAGAGCACGGCGCCATGGGCTAAGCGGTCGTGGTGCCGTCTCTAGCTGAGCAGCTCACGACACTCCTAGAGCACAATGGGAGGTGCGCGCCAA
>JAADYK010000488.1:0-19055 GCA_023338225.1 Halophytophthora batemanensis
TCCATCGATCCGTTTGCTCCCGCTGAACCGTCGGGTGTTCCCAATCTACCATGAGTTGCCATCATTTTGGTGCACCTCGCCCTCGATGATTCACCCACATCAGCTGCTCGTGATACCAAAGAAGCCCCGAGTTGCCGCGTTGCGAACTTCTTGTCCATGCCTTCCCACTTCTGCGAGCTACTGCCGAGCTATTCCTGCACCCCCACACACAAGCACGCGACAAGACCTCCTCGCCCCACACCCTCGCTCATTTCCCTAGCTCTTCTCTCCATGGGGGATTGGTCAGTGTGATGGGGGTGGTCGGTCGACCAGCGCGCAAGGGAGACATGGATCCCGACGGCGCAAGATCACGAGTTCTCGGCTCGCTCCAGGGGGATTAAGGACAAGTCGTGGTGCCAGTGCGAAGAGTACTATATGACGAAGGCCTGCTCGTGCTGCGGGAGACTCAACCGCAGCATCACCAGCGAGAAGGTCTTTTCGTGCTCGCACTGCAGCCTGACGATTGCGCGCGACGTGAACGCCGCGCGCAGTATGTCGTCTAGGGCCAGGACGGTACTGTAGTGACTCGTGGCGTTGTTACAGGTTAATGGCGACCTTTGTGCGCGCGGAGGCGCCGGCGTCGGACGTGACGGTGGCGCCGTTCAGCTCGGCTATGATGGCTTGCCTCTCCTGCTGCGCTGCGGTCAGCGCCTCCGAACCCGCCACAGCTTCCAGCTTGCCGATGCCCCTTGCGCAGCTTGCTGGTCAGGTGGTGCTTCAAGTGCTGGCGGTGCTCGTGGCGTGGGATCCTGGCGCAGGGACAGTTGCTCCAGCGGGAGTTCGTCTACAGCACCTGGGTCTGCGCGCTTCGCGGCACTGCCGCTCGCCTGTCCCGCGCGCTTGGTCTCTTGCTCGCGCCGTCACCACCGCGGTGCACACACGCGCATGAATGAACATGCGCGCTGGTAGACCCCACTCGAGGCGAAATGACCCCCAATGCGCCGGAACGCACCCGCCGCGCCACCGTCTCGTACTTGGGCACCTCGTCCTGCTGCACGTAGCGCTGGCGGACGCGGATGGGCTTGCGCGTGGAGCCGTCCGCTCGGCGCCCAGGGACAGCGTCTCTTGCTCCAAAGAGCTCATTCTCCTACTGCTGGGAGAAGCAGCGGAAGTAATGGTCGCAAGATCGGGCTGCCCTTTCCTTTCCTTTATGCAGCAGGCGTCCGCACTCGTCCCAGTGCGCACTGCTCAAAAGCGGAGGCTGGGGAAAGGAAGGCGCGGCGAATGGAACTGCGGGGACGACTGCTACGTGGCGAAGGGGGTGCTGGAGGCGGACTGCGCCCGCGTGAGCGATGAGGTAACTCTGTGCGAGGACTCTGTGCTCTGCCAGCGGAGGGACTCTTCTCCCGTGGCCAGTGCTGCCTCTCGCTGGAGTTGCGATGCAAGCATGCCGCCACGAAGACCTCTCTGGCGCACACTCCACTTCGCCGATTGGCAGGACTCGCAGCCAGCGGCGTCACCAAGGCGCGTGCTCGGTGGCCGCATGCTGCAGCGCTGCACAGAGCCCGCAGACCACCGCTCCAAGGTGGCGCGCTGGCAGAGAAAGCATGCATGCTGAGTCAGCTGCTCGCCGTGGCATGCTGCCTCGCAGGTTTCTCCGCCGCCTTATGCCTCTCAGGAGGTCTCTGACGTCACATCTGAGGAACGGGAGGAGAGATGGGCCCCAGAGTCAGAGCGGATGCACCTCCCGAGGCCAGAATGGGCGGCACTTTCAGGATGAGCGAGGACGAGTTCGTGGTGCTGCTGGAGCACGCGGGCGTGCTGGAGACGTCGGACGAGAACGACATGGAGTTCATGGAGGAGACGGTGCTGCGCGAGTGGCTGGAGCGCGAGGGCGTGGAGCTCTTCACCACGCAGTTCGACGGGGCCAAGCGCGACGCAGGCGAGTCCGCGCCAGCCGCAGCGCTGCCGGCGACCACGCTCGTGGGCGACGCGCGCACGCGCATGGCTGGCCACATCCTCGCGCGCCTGCTGGAGCGCGGCTGGATCGCCCCCATCGAGTTCGACTACGAGGAGGACGAGACGGAGGTGCGCGTCCTGCTCTGAGCTGCCTGGCTAGCACGCGCTGCGTGTGCACTGACTGCTGGGCGCGTTCTCGCTGCGCAGGAGTGGAAGACGAAGCTGTACACGCCGCGTCTGCGCACGACCGAGGCGTACCAGATCTACATCGAGAAGGACCCCGAGGTGCGTGCTCGCACCGTGCTCGACGTCCCCCTCGTTCTACCATGCCGACATGGAGACTCTGCGGGGCTGTACCCACACGTTGGCTTGCTTGGGGCTCTTGGTTGCGTGGCTGGTCGCTTGGCGTGCTGTAGGAGACCCAATTGTCCGCGCGGGGCTTCGCCTCTCGCGCCCAAGAGCTCCGAAAGGTTGGCTTGTCGGTAGGGCTCTCCCCACTCGACAAGCCTCCACGGCCTGAAGCCTCCACGGCCTGAAGCCTTGACGGCCTGAAGCCTTGACGGCCTGAAGCCTCGGGATGGCGAGCACCTTGATCTGACCCGTGCGCCACTGTTTGCCATGCGCAGATGGGGAAAGAGGCGATTGAGCCGCCGCCGCCAGCTCCGCCAGCTCCCGTCTCGGTAAGTGGCCTGCTGCTGGAGTAACAGCGTATCCGTGGCCGCGTTCGCTGACGTGGTGACGTGTGGTTCCTGTGGAGCGGCTACAGCTCGCGGACGACGACCAGAAGGCGCGGATACGCGAGAAGATGTGGCAGGACTGCTTCCCGACGTGCTCCGAGAGCTCCAAGCAGACCTTTCTGTCCTTCACGAACCCGGAGATCATCCTCTACTCGACGCTGGGACTCAACCTCATCAGCAACGGCATCAGCAGCGTGCCGGCCTTCTCGCGCGAGCTCAAGAGCATGGGCGTGAGCAGCGCTGAGGACCGCTCCATCATTGTGGGCTTCCTGGCCAAGGCCTTCCCGTGTGAATAGCGCTGGAAGGTGACATCTCATGCATCATGCAGCTTCTTTTTTTTACTAGTTGTTGGGCTTTCGCTTGCTGTAGCCATGTGCTCGAGCGGTTACGAGGAAACCTCTGACGAACTACAGATGCAGGGAAGGAGGGACAACAGAGCCGACTGACGCTGCTGCCAGCAACCAGACACGCCGACAGCGCATGGCCAAGCACGCAGACCGCATGGATACTGGTCTCATCCGTAGTAGACGCCGAGCGCAAAGCCGCTGGAGAAGCCCGCAGAGGACGGCAGGTTGGCCTTGAGCACCTTGAGCAGCTTGCGGTACCAGAGCTTGACGTCTTCGTTGGTGATCTTGCCGTCGCCGTTCGGGTCCACCTTGGTGATCACGTCCTTCTGCACCTTGTCCCACTTGATGTCGATGTAGCCATTGTAGGCCGCGGCCTGCGCCATGAGGAAGACCACGCCCACTGCCACGGCCGCCAGCTTGCCGATCTCCTTGAGCGCGTAGCCCGAGCAAAAGCCCAGACCGCCCGCCAGCGTCAGCTCGCCGCAGTTGGCCAGCGCCAGGTCGATCAACTCTTCCATCTTGTCGTTCTTCTTCGGGTCGCCGCTGCCTGACGGACCCTCCTGTAGCAAAGTACGCACAGCAGTTGCATGGGTCAATATGAGCATATGCTCACGACAAGACGCAGAGGTAGCGCGGCAGAGCACTCACAGCCGCCGCGAGCAGCACTTCTTGGCACAGCGCCGACTCCTTGAGCAGATGCGCCACGCTGGTGCTCAGCACAGCGCCCATGGCCACGAGCTGCGGCGTGCGGCTCAGCGAGCGGGCTGCCAGCATGCCACCACCAGTTACAAGTCAGTGTCGCGACGGTAAAGCACGCGAGCTGGCGCAGCTAGCGCGTGGACAGCGCACCTGGGAGACGCAGCGCGATGGCTTGGCTCTGGCTCGGCAGCTTCTTGCCCGGGGACAGCGCGCGCGAAGTGAACTTGGCCATCTGCGGACGCACCAGGACTGCAGAGCATTCGCACAGAGACCCAGAGCAGAGTCAGCGCCCTCCTGCAGCACGCACGCTGCGCCCAGCACTAGAGCGCAGACGCACACACGTACAGAGCTGGGAGCGCATGTGGATCGACATGGTGGCGCCTGGAGAGTGGGGCGTCGGGGCGTCGGGAGCACGTGGAGTGGCGACTGCAAGGAGCTTTCTCGACTGAGCTGGAGCTTCTCACTTTGCGACGATGGTCGGATCATAAAAACGGCGACTTGAGTCCGGTGGGTCTGCGGCGCTCGGACTCAGATCGGGGGCTCCGAGCTCGTTCATTGGCCGATTCTGGTCATCAGAGCCGGCTTGGCCAATCAGCGTCTGTGGCGGTTGGAGGTTGGGGGAAGTGCACTTTTTTGCACACCGTGGCTACAGGTGGCCCTCTTTCCTCCGTTTCTCTTCGAGATGCACATTTCCATCTGATATCGCAGGTCTATCAGGTTCTTCTGTGCGTGTACACACAACATTCAACCGACAGCCTGCTGTGGAGAAATGGGCTCGTATCAGGTATGGAGGAGTTCTCAGAGAGAGTAGGATCATGTGTTGGAGGTTCATTGCTCAAACGCGAGCGTGTCGATCTCCAAGCGTCACGCGTCACTGCGCATTGCTCGCGGTGATGTCGAAGGCCTCGTCGTTCTCGACCTGCTCGGCCAGCATGCGCGCCACATACGTGTCTCCCAGCACGTTGCAAGCCGTGATGATGCGGCCCAGGAGCCAGCCGATAGCCACGAGGTAGCTGAAGCTCGCGGGGATGTCCACGCTCGGATACACGGTCGTCCAGATGGAGTAGAGCATGACGAGACTGGAGTTCGGAATGGGCGCCACGCCCATGGAGCCCAGCAGCGACACCAGCACGATGAGCAGCAGCTGTGGCCAGCCCAGTGCCACCTCCGTGTCCGCCGTCGTGACCAGGAACACCATGGCCGTCGGGAAGTAAATGGCCGAGCCGTTCTTGTGCACTGTGCTGCCGATCGTCACCACAAAGTGCAGCAGACTGCGGGGCACTTCGCGGGACGCTTCCACGCATTGCAGCGTCACGGGCAGCGTCACCAGCGAGGACGAACAGCCCAGCGCGAAGACGGCAGCCGGTAGCACAGCGCGCATGTAGTGCAGCGGGTTCTTGCGCAGATAAAGCCACAGAAGTAGCGGCAGGAACGCCAGTTCAAAGAGCGCCACGGACACCAACTGGCTGAACACCATGACGCCCACATTGGCCAGTGCTTCGCCTAGGAGCTGCTGTCCGGACAAGGAGCCTGCTACAAGCGAGAGCACGGCGAGAGGGCTCCAGGCGATGCACTTGGTGATCAACCTTAAGAAGACGCGGTTGAGTTGCTGAAGCACGGCCAGCAGCGGACTCTTCTCATGCGCACTCGCCTTGACCGCTGCCGCACCAAAAGCTACGGCAAAGGTGATGACACTCAGTAGTGTGCCGCTCTGGAAGCTCTCAAAGATGTTGCTGGGCGCCAGCTGGAAGAGCAGTTCCACCACTTGTGAAGCCACGGAAGCCGCTTCCGTGCTGTCTTGTAGCAACACGCGCGCAGAATCCACGAGTTCAAAGCGCGTGGTGTTGGTACCCATGGCAGAAGCCTCACAGGTCGTCACCCCCGAGCCGTTGGAGGCCAGGAAGAGTCCATTCTCGCACTGGATATGGAAGAAAGCGGGCTGTGTCGCTTCTGCTACACGCGTGACATGCGGATGCAGCCCGCGCAGCGCCATGGCCACCGCCAGCGCCAAGACCGCAGCCGAGAGCGAGAGCCCCACGAAGAGCCCAGCCGTCCGTACGCCCACAGCCGAGACTTTGCCCAGTAGCACGACGTCCGCGACGCCAGTGGCCAGACTCGTAAAGACCATAGGCAGCACGAGACACTTGAGCACGTCCAAGAAGAGCTGACCCGGCACGCTCACGAGGCTGCCCACGTCTTCCGAGGCGTCCAGATGCGCCAGTAGCAGCCCCAGAAGCACGCCCAGGACCGCTCCCAGCACGATTTGCGTCGTGGGTTCCCGTACCAGGCCGCAGCGTCGAACATGGGACGTGGAAAGCTCTTCATCGTCGCTGTCGAAAGCGAAGCCCGACTTGGACAAACGCCCAAAGTCGGGCTTGCGCTGGTAGAAGCCGCCCATGGGATTGTAGACCTGCGGGCCCTCCACGCTCTCCGTGGGCGTCACCACCTCGTCATAGTCACTGCTGGTGGGATCGCCGCCGTTGGCGTACAGCACAATCTGCGGTCGCGAGGACATGGCGCGGGCACTGTCTGGAAGCCGAAGAGGGCGCTAATGGGCCGCTCAGAGCCCAGCGAGACGTCCTGGCGCGCAGTCTTTTTCCGGTCAGCGGCCGGACATGGGACGTCGGGACGGGGGCGGAGACGACTGTAACGCCTCGAATTGCAGACTGCAGAGCGCTGGAAGGCGGCAAGGCCGCGGTGGCCGCGGTGGCCGCGGCAAGGGTGCACTGCAACCTGTGCATGGGTACGTGCCACGCACTAGGCCGGGAGAGCCCCGTTTCTCGCTGATCGAGGCAGCTGGGACTCGCTCGCGCCAGGCTTCAAGCTTCAAAGCCGCGACTCTCGTCGGATTGTCTGATTGATCGGCCGATCGTCCAGGCACCGAGCGTGCAGCCAAGTCCAGAGCTCCGGCGCGGCCGACTGGCTGGTTGGCTGGCTGGCATGCGGTGCGGTGCGGTGCGGACGCCACGCACGCCGCGCGCCCTTTGCAGCGCTAGAGTGCAGGCGCTTGGGGTGTGCGCTGGCATCCCCCCATTGGCGTCCAACCAGACGTTCAGGCGTTTTGTGGATCAGTTGGCGCCAGTTCTGCCATGGTGAGACGCCCCGTGTGGGTTCCCCGTGAATCTAGGCTGCAGAGCAGATCAGCAGAGATGGTTTCACGGCGTTGCACGCGTGAAGCACCACACCGCGGCAGGGTGCGCCGCCGCCGCCGCCATCCCCGCTCGCAGGCGTTCGAGGCGCCCATGTTTGCTCCCTTCCGCACGGCGGTTGAAAAGGGCGGGAAAAGAGTGGGCGAAATGCGATGAGAAATCGAGTGCCTCCACCAATGAGGTCCTGGCACTTGACGAATAAACACACGCACCAATCACAAAACCTGCCTCCAGCGGTGAGGTTTTTGGAGCAAAGCCGGCCATTGGCCAAAAAGAGGAAGGTTGCGGCTGGTACCATGTACCGCATTCGAGGTACCAGCGCCCGACCGACCATAGTCGAGGCGAGGTGAGGTGAGGAGGTTTCGAGTCCACGCGTCTGCCGCGGCGTCATTACAGAAGCTTCTTGCGCGCAGGCAGGGAGGCAGGCCAGACAGGCTTCGGCTTAGAGGACGTGAAGGCAGTCCAACCCCAGTAAGGAAGCAGAGATGCCGTGCTTCCTGACGGAGTGCGATACGCAGCAGGAGGCGGTGCGCTTCGGCGCCGCGCTCTTCGGGCTCTACGGCTACCACTTTGTGGTGGACACGGCGTTCATCCGGCCGGTCGTGGGGCTGCTAGTGCGCAAGGGCTGGCTGGCCAAGGAGAAGACGGATAAGATGCGCGAGTCACTGTACAAGAACGCGGCCGTGGGCGCGTTCCACCTCATGGGGCTCTACATCGGGTGGAACCAGAGCTGGTTCATGAACAAGGAGGAGTACTTCACGGGTTTCCCGTACACGGCGCCCGAGGACCTGCGCTGGTACTACATGATTTACCTGGCCTTCTGGTTCCAGAGCATCGACTTCATGCTCAACCTCACCAACAACCACTACACGGTCAAGCGCAAGGACAACGCCGAGATGCTGCTGCACCACTTTGCCACCATCTCGCTCATGATCTTCTCCTATACCGTTGACCTCACCAAGATCGGTATGTGCGTGCTCATGATCCACGACATCAACGACCTGCTGCTCGAGACCGGTACGCACGCAATTGCTGTCCTTCCCTGCTTGTTATTGCAGCCTGCCATGCTGACTCTGTGCCTATTGTCTTGCTGAAACTGGTGGTGATGCGGTTTGCAGCCAAGGTGTTCGTGTACCTGGAGTGGGAGCCGCTGGCCAACGTGTTCTTCGGCACATTCGCGCTCGTGTGGTTCCTCGTGCGCTGGGGCTTTTACTCGTACAACATCCTGCACAGCGCCTACGCCTACGCGTACACGGACATTGTGGCGGGCATCATGAAAGACGGCACGTACATGGGCATCCACGCCAACGTGTGGTGGTCGGTTTGGGTCATCTTCACGGGGTTCCTCTTCTTGCTTCTGGTGCTGCACGTCTACTGGGGCGTGCTCATCGTCAAGATGGTCATCAAGGCGCTTAGCGATGGCAACGTGGAGAAGGACATTCGTAGCGACTCGGAGGACGAGGCCAGCACCAACGCCATTGGGGATGCCGACGACAAGGACGAGGCCGAAACCCCGGCGCCGGCCGAGTCTGGACGACCCAAGCGTCGTCGTGCGCCCAAGGCTGAGTAGAAGGGCGGTGGGCGACATGGCAGACAGCAGGTGGTGTGTGGCTGTCCGCTGGGATGCAGAGGCAGGAGCCACATTTCACCACTTGCGCTGTAGATAACCCAAGGTTTTGGAGGAGTTGGACGGCGGGAAGCGACGCTCCTGCACGCGCAGCAATGCAGGAAGAGGCAGGAGACAGACAGCAACCGCTGAACGACACAGAGATGCATTGAGGCAACCAGGTCCAGCACCAAAGGCTCAATTTGGCTTCATTTTTAATCTGTGTCAGTTCATCCCCCGTCCAAACCGATAGGCGACCGGCTTCACCTTCCCGAGGGACCAATCGCTTCCTATTGAGGTCCCTTACAAAACCGATTGGACAGGCGTCTTATCGGTTTGGACGGGGAATACTTCCCCAATAGTGCGCCGTTGCTTATCCAAAGGACGAGGAGCTCCAAGGCCAAGTGACGGCTAGAGATGGAGGACACGAGCGCCGCCGCGGCGTCGACGCATTTTGTGGCCGAGAAGGTGAAGGCGCTGTGCGTACTCAGTGACGTACGCTATGCGCCGGAGGCGCTGCAGGACCAGTACGACTTTCTGCCGCTGCTGGCCACGGGCGGCTGGGACAACGAGGTACATTGGCAGCCAAACGCATTGGCAACTGCTTGGATTGGCATCGAACTCATTCCTCTATGGCTGCGACTGTAGGTGAACCACATTGCGCTGCACCTTCCGCTGCGACCCACACGCGCCGAGCATGAGCTGCGCCAGGAGTTCGGACGCGAGAGCGAAGCCACTCGCTCCTGCGAACTGAGCGCCGTGGCGGAGGCGGAGCACGTGGGCGACGTGAACGCCCTGCAATCCGTAGCTGCTCGAGGCGAGAACCTGCTGGTAAGTGCGTCTTCAGCGGGTGGCGTGTTCGTTTACCGCGTGGCGTCGTCTTCCAGTCGCGAAGAGCCGTCGGACGCCAATGACACCACGCCGTTGTCAGCTCTGGATGTGCCGCAATGGGCCAATGTGTTCGGCCGCGTGTCCGCCACGTGTCTGGATGTGAGTGAGGGTCGTACTAGTGTCGTAGCGGCCAGTGCAGGCGGCACATTGGCTTGGTTTAAGCTGGACGACGCCATGGGCGTCGAGAAAATCGGTGCGTGGCTAGAATAAGGGGGGGGGGACTTACGAAAGTTTGGGAGATGCATGTAAAACTCACTGGATGCGAGGTTGTGATAGACAACAAGAACGCCAGCAATTTGGCTATCAACGGTGTCAAGATGCTGGGACGGGACTCGATCGTCGCGACTGTGGGGTGAGCCACGGTTCTCCTGCTCTCCTGCGTTCTCAGACGCTTGAGGTTGACTTGTGTTTGCTTTCTGTCGTGGACATGTAGATCTGCTCCCGGGAGCCAGCTCCGCGTGTGGGACCTCACCACCAGCAACCAGTTCCCCGTCTCGACTTGCACCGAGTACGTCTTTATCTCTATGCCCAGCTGCAACTACCACTACCAGCAACTAACTGCATTGTCCCAATGTCTTGTGCCAACAAAGCTTGGGTGCCAAGAGCGTGCTGACAACGCTGGAGACACACCCGACGCGACCGGAGCTGTTGGTCACGGGTGCTGACGACGGCCGCGTGAGCTTCTGGGACCGTCGTCGACTGAGCACACCGTTCCGCACCGAAGCGCAGCACCAACGAGCCGTGAGGGCACTGCAGTTCCACACGGCATCTCCGCGATATCTCTACTCTGGTGGAGATGACGCCGTAGTGAACTGGTGGGACTTCCACCACGGCCGCAGTCCACACACTCCCGTTGAGTACGAGCGGTATCCAAGCGGTTCGAGCTCCAGCTCTGCGTCCAGCCTCAGTCTCAGCACCTTCACGAGGCCCATCAACAGCTCCAATGGCTTTGGAAAGGGTCCCGCTGGACTACAGGTGCGACCCATGGAGTCCAGTTTTCAGTCGTGGAATACGCTGGCCGTGCACGGCGACTCGGACACGCTTGTGGCTGGCTCGGATGCCCAGTCCGTGCTCATCGTGCAGCAAGCGTCCAAGTGGACTCCCTAGCCGGAGTCATTGGGCACTCGAGTGAGAAAGGACACAAGTGATGACACAGACGCACACAGACTTCAATCCACACAACGCGACTGCAGAATGCGTCCACATTGGCGTCGTCTGGTCTTTTGAGCATTTACATGATGTCCTGCTTAGCAGATGAACGCTCCAACCTGCTCTCGTCGGCACAGCCACGGGAAGACGCTGTTGCTTCGGGCGTCGGGTCTGTGATTTCCTCCTTACGGCTGAATTGAACACAACGCAGTACGCAGCAATCAAAACCGTGAGGTCACAACCAACAGCAGAGGAGGACAACACGTCTCACGTACGTATAGATGTGTGGCGGAAGCTGGAGTGTTGGTGCGATGCTGTCCAGCATCTCAGGCCTGGAGAGATACACGACTTGATGGTAAAAGCTTCCACCGTATCCTTTTGACAGCAACAATTGGAACTTGAGCGTCATAGTCGGCTCCAACACGTAGAAGAAGCGCAGCGCCGGTTTGTTCTCGTGTCCAGGGAGCATGGGCTGGTCGTTGGCTGCTGGCTGCGTTGAAGCCGTCGCAAACACTCGGAAGAGCCGCTGCAGCCACGACGCCGACACGTAGTTGGCTCCCGTCACGTCCGACTGCACGTACAGTACGCTGAACTGCGAGTTCGTGGGCGTCAGAGCGGCTTTCTGAGCATCCAGCGTGAACAGCACAAAGAGTAGCACGCGCTCCAAGTCCACATCGTCCGGAACCAGCTTCCCGGCCAGGTAAACGAGCACAGGAAGTCCAGCAAGGTCCACCCCGGCGTTATAGCAGAAGCCACACGCTTGAAGGTCGCTAAAGTCCTCCTGCTTGGCACGATGAAGCGCTGTGGAGTAGTTCCAAGCACTGGACGTAGCCATGTCTCTCTGTCTCTGGTCGTTGGCGGCTTGTAGCGCTCGACGCTGGCGTTCTTCTTGCCTTTGTTGCAGTCGCTGCAGTCGAGCCACGTCTGGGTCTTCTAGCATGGCTCGAAACGCTTCGATAGCGCTATCAGAGCCACTAGTATGCGGTGTCTCCTTCGTGGCAATAGTGCCATTCTCCTGGTCTGGGTGCTGGCTTTCGTCTTGATTGTTCACTCCGTTCTCTACGTCATTATCCTTTGAGCCAAGGACACCGATTCGGATCATTCTCTCAGCAATCACGGGCTCTCCAAAGCTGTCACCTGTGGGAATTAGCTCAGCAGAACGTCAGAATCTCCGTGTAAGAGCGAATACCCCTCCAGTGTCGTGTTTCCTGCCTCAACGCACCGATGTCCCGTGATGCCAGCACTTTCTGTGAAGACCGCTCTTCCTCGATGGAACGTGGGAAATAGAGCGGAAGCACGCGGTTGTAGATGGCTTCGTCCTGTGCTGAGTCCACGCACAGTACGATCCGGTCAAAGTCGGCACTGTAGTGCTCCAGGAAGCGTCGAACCGTGCGAATCGCCACATGCGCAGCTTCTTCACGAGGATAGCCTTTGCGTCGAGTGTAGACGCAGCCTAGAGCCACGGAGCGCAATCCGTTCTCCTTGGCTGCAGTCAATACACTGCGGTAGCACGAATGTAGTGCATGCTCCGCTGCATTGCGGTACTGATCCACGTAACGAGGTGCTACCGTGTGCAGGATGAACTTGGCTGGCAATTGACAGCCACGGGTGAGGACGGCCTCACCCGTGTGGCAAACACCGGCCGCAGCGCACTCCAGAGCGATCTGCGGCCCCGCAGCGGCCAATAACTTCCCACTGACGCCCAAGTCGTCACACAGGCGCTCACAGGTCGAGTTGACCACGGCGTCCACGCGAAGCGTCCATATGGCGCCGCGCCAGAGCGAGATCTGCGTGTTCAGCGCGCGATCCACGGCGAAGGGAGAGGCGGGAGATGCGGGCGGCGGGGCCAGTGAGACCTCAGACGCGGATTTGAGGTTGTCCAGGCACTCGCGGGGCGTTAGGGCTCCCCAGGGTGCCAGCAAGTCCCATGCCGTCTCGGTGGCCTTGCTGCCTTCCATTGCCAGCTTCATATCCATCCGTTCGTATGGAGCTCCTGACCAGCGACGCTTGAAGCTCAGGATCGATTCGATTCGCGATTCGACTTGAAGATAGGGATAGGGTGCGAGTCGGCTAATCGTATTGCCGGAATCGTGAGTGAACTGCGATTTTCTTCGTTAGGACCAATCAATGCGCGCAAAAGTTGTGTGAGGTTAGGTAAGTGTAGTCGAAGGAGTTTTATTGGCGGAGTGAACACGTATTTCCCTACATTGTTCAATCCTACCATGTCGCAGATGACCCACACTCTGACACGGAAGTTCAACCTGGTAAGTGATGGTCTGGTGACCAGAATAGAGCACCTCCGGTCCGAACCTCCTCATATCTGACGGAGTACGCCAGCCTCCGCTGCATTGGGCGGCGTGACTCCACGTGGCTGGACTGTGCTGCGTGGAGCAGAGCCCGAGGAGCTATTCGCCGAGTCGGCCCGGCTGTCGCACCACCCACACTCACGCGTTGCTCCTGGCGCTGATGGTCTCACTCACCCAGTCCGCGCAGATCTTGACGGCCGTGAGTGACGGGCATCTGAGTGGCGCATGCCTTCTCGAGGTGGCGCATTCTCGAGATGACGCATGCCTTCTCGAGATGGCGCACCTGCCACGAGCTTCTTGCCCCATCCAGGGGCGGAAGACAAAGATCCTCTGGCGTTGAAGTGTGCTTCTCCTGGCCGCGTGCCTGTTTGCCTGTCAACCGACACGTTTTGCCACTCAGAAACGGCGGTTTGCGTGATGTGGCAAACCAAACTGCCGACCTCTGGAAACGCATACCTTCTCCCGCCCCAGCTGTCGGGAGCGTCTGCTGTGCGCGCCATCCGGTGCAGTTTCCTGCGCCACCTAATACCCCGGCGAAAGCGAATGCATTTCTGTGGAAGCATCAGAATGTACAGGAACGTCTGACGCGCACGACGTGGGTGCCTTCTGTTGCCACTTGAGGGCCATCTGTTGCCCAACCAGGGGGTTCTCCGCCTTTTCCCGTGGGCCGCGCCTTCGACCCACAACCGCAAGAACCTGCCCCAGCTGCTGCCCCCGCATACAGACGCCAAGTCGAAACACACACTCTGGCTGCCGCAATCCGCAGCTTGGGCAATCTGAGTGCAAGTTGCTGGCACTTCCGAATTGGCTGTCTGGAGCTCAACGCGACCAGATACAGCACCAGAGCACCCGTTGCAGCGTCAAGGCACCTACAAGACACACACAGAGATGGCGACTCGTTGCGCGCGCAAGAGCAACAGTCTGCGGGCGGCCAAGCGGTGGCTGCTGGAGGACCTGGACGTGGGCGAGGCGGTGGCAGCCACGCGCCGCATGCGGCCCATCGACACGGCGGCCAGCGCGCAGAAACTGCGCGTGCTGGGCGAAGTGTTCCCTACCGTCGCCATGGACGTGCGGCGAGACGTGCTGGTGGCGGCCAACTACCGTGAGGATGTGGCGGCTGCCATGCTGGGCGACTTGGCACAGGAGCCCACAGCCCCGCGACGAGCACGTGACCGCACAGAGTTACTGTTCGTCGATCTGCACGACGAGGATGACGGCGCGTCTGAGCTGGCGGATGAAGAGGACTGGAGCGAAGTGGCGGCTGCGGGTGTGAGCGGCACGAGCTCCGCTGGCGGCCACGAGGCTTGGGTGGTGATCCAGGACGACTGGGAGGTGGTGGACAAGGACGGCGAGAAGGTGCGCACGTTCGCGGACGTGCTGCAGAGCGCGTCGTGTCCGCAGACGCCTGCCTCCACATCCATGGCGATGATTGTCACGCCACAGCACACACTCCTGCCGCGCATGGCTGCTCTGGAGCGCACAGCAGTGCACAGGACGCCAAAGAAGACGCCGCGCGAACCGGAGCTGCCGGCGTACGAGCTGGAGCGCAGCGTCAAGTCGTTCGGCGCGCGCAAGCGCCACTTCCTCAAGCACCGGCGGTAAAGCACCGGACGCACAAGACACAAGATAACAAGACAGGGCACAAGAAGAGAGGGACTCGATGACTAGAGTCGCCCAGTGAGTATTTTATTAGGACGCTGGCGCCCAAAACGCCACGAGAGAACGCCTGCAGTTGACAAGACGCACGCACGCTTTAGCCAGCATTCAGCACTTGGTAACGCCACGGAGCCAGCCTGACGGAAGAAGCCAGCGCGAGCATGCTCCCAAGTGTGGATCCATAGGAACAACCGAGCCCACGACTGTGCATCCACTACACCTTGGGTTTCCATAACGAACCAGAAATCCAGCACTTCCCGCGTTTGAAAATACACGGGCTCGAGCTCTTTTGCCTCCGCATTTCGAGTCAGTCTATCCGTTATGCGTGCCGTTTCTTAGCCGGAGATTGAGAAGACATTTGTCGTCAATGCGATACAGCGCTGCTTGCGGATCAAGCTCCTAGCTGGAAGGCAGCGCGAGCTGTCGACAAGGCGACGGAGGCGTTTGGTTGCAGAGCTCTCGCGTTGCTCTCTGCCTGACCTTGGCCGCCGCCGTGACGTCACTTTTCGGACTTGTCTGCATCCATGGCGTCCTGCGCGGCGCAATGGGGAGGGGTGCAGCCTCGCGGAGGTGACGGCGGGGCATCACCAAGACGATGGTCCATGCGAGAGCTTCGAGCCGGAGTGCTGGTGTGCTGTAAAGATAGAAGCATTGGAACCGGGAAGTCTATGGGGAGGCGGTGCGATTGATGAGGGTCGGGGTGACCCGTGCACCCCGGTTACGCTTCCTCCAGCATCACAAATAGGCCGCGTAATCTGCGCGCATCATCCGAATGCGAGCGTCTACTCGAAATGCGATCAATTGGACTTCCCGGTCGTCTGAAACGAGGTCCCTCCCCCTCCGCGTGCGCCATCATCGCTCGCGCATATTCAGTTCAAGTCACTGTGACTAGGCTGCGCTCACCTTTCACGCTCGATAGAGTATCGCCCTTCTCCACCCCACCGCCTCGCTTTCTGCTCCTTGCGCCCCTTTTCTTCTCTTTCACCAGCTCTCAACTGAACTTACTCGAACTTGTGGAGGCTACGACGCCTCCCAAAAGACTTCCTGGTAGTCGGATTTAAACCGTTATCTTCTTCCCCCCTTCCATTTGGCCACTTGGAAGTCTGCGGAAGGCCGGAAGAGCTGAGCTGAGCTGAGCGAGCTGGTCACTTGACCACATCAGAACCTCAAGCCCGCCACCGCCACCGCCCCCCCCTTCCTGGAGCCGCCACCAGCTCGCCACCATGTTCAAGGTGCACGTGGAGCGTGCGGAGTTGCTGCTGGAGGACTGTCGCGCCGGCGCCGGCCCGTGGTTGCGATTGCGACCGGCCAGCGGCCCCGACGCGCACGCCTCGGGTGTGTCCATCGAGCAGCTCCTGGACGCAGGCCCCTCGTCCGGCGGCAGCATCCGCAGCAGCTTCAATGGCGCTGCAGACCCTCCACCAACTCCTAAGCCCGTGCGCCCAAGCGACGACGCCAAACTGGTGCCAATTCACGCAGTTTACGGCGTCTACTCCCTTCTAAGTGGGCCATATCTGGCTGTCGTCACGGATTCGCGTGTCGTGGGCTCGGGCCCCAAGGGCGAGAAGATTTACTGCATCCTGGAGCTCACACTGCTTCCCGTCTCGGCCGCAGCCCACCAGAGCTTCTTCAAGCACGCGTCCACACGCGAGAAGCAGGATGAACGCGAGTACTGCCGCATGCTGACGTCCACACTAGCGTCACGCACCTTCTACTTCTCCTACGACTTAGACCTCACACTATCCGCCCAGAAGCGCGCCGCTGCGTCTTCCACCGGTACAGCGCGTCAGGAGCCGCTGTACGCGCGCGCAGAGGAGGATTTCTTCTGGAACAAGCCTGTACTGGGCCAGTTCCTGGACCTGGAGCTCAGCGACTGGATCGTACCGATCATCTCGGGTTTCGTCAAGGTGATCAAGAAGTGCGACGTAAACGGCCAGCGTTGTGACCTGCTCTTCTTCACAAGACGCAGCTGGAAGCGCGTGGGTACACGCTTTAACGTGCGCGGTGTGGACAAGGACGGCAGTGTGGCCAACTTTGCCGAGACAGAGATGTTACTGGTGAAGCCTTCGCGTGCGATCTGCTCGTATGTGCAGGTTCGCGGTAGTATCCCGCTGTATTGGGACCAGCTCGTGACGCTCAAGTACATGCCACGCACGCGTTACGCCTTCTCGGGCCACGAGAGCAGCGTCGTGGACTGGAACGAGTTGGCTTTCAGTGCACACACGGACAACCTCATCCAGCGCTACGGCCACGTAACGGCTGTGAACCTCATTGACAAGACTGGGAAGAGCAGTACTGTGCGGGATCAGGCGCAGCTGGGCGCTGCCTTTGGCAAGTACGTCAAGAAGTACAACGCGCAGTCGCGAACGAACGACGGGACCAGTTCCGTGGGTTCCAACTCGGCTGCGACTGCTCCAGTCTATTCCATGTCGCCCCGACACCACAAAAGCTTCACCAGTTCACCCAGCACACCCATTGCCAACGGGAACGGCTCAGCTCCGACTGCGGTAGCAACTGGATCAGTGGGGAGCGGAGGCTCCAACTCGGACTCGCCTACCAGTGCGTCTTCCATCAGCAGCGACAAGAACGGCAACTCCAGTGTCGGCGCGTCCAACAGTACACCGACGTTGCAGTCGTCCATGTCGCTGCCAGCCACGGCATCGACGAGTCTGCAGCCCACTGCGCCCACCGCTATCTCGCAGCTCTTTGCTGAGCCAGTAGCGTACGTCTGGTTCGACTTCCACCACGAATGTCGTAAGATGCAATGGCACAACTTGTCCAAGTTGCTGGCCGAAGTGGAGGATCAATTCACGCAGTACGGTTGGTTTGAGTGCGATGGCGAAGGTCGCCTGCTCTCTCGCCAACGTGGTGTCTTCCGTGTCAACTGCATGGACAATCTGGACCGTACGAACGTGGTCATGAGTCTCTTCGCACGTCGCACCATGCTCATGGCGCTGCGGCTTTATCCGTCCACGAATGGGGCGAAGCAGACGTCGAGTACGACTGGAGCAAGCGTAGCCAATAGTGTACTGGACTCACCCTACGAGAACTTTGAGCTCGTGTTCAAGAACGCCTGGGCCGACAATGCCGACTACGTGAGCAAAATGTACGCTGGCACGGGTGCTCTCAAGACGGACTTTACTCGGACGGGTCGACGCACGCTCACGGGTGCGCTGCAGGACGGCATCAACTCGGTCACGCGCTACTACCTCAACAACTTTGACGACGGGATTCGCCAGGATGCCTATGATCTACTGGTTGGCAATTTCTTGCCTGACAAGCGCGACGAGTCTCCCTTCACCTTCCAGCAGCAGCACAGTCTTATCCACCTGCTATTCGAGGCTACACTGGCTGGGCTGGCTATTGTCAGCCTGTCCCTCAGTATGCGACCGGAGTTGCCCCTGGCCACGCGTGTGCGGGACGGCGTGATGGCTGCGCTCGCGCTCTTTGTGGTGACAGGCTACCTCATCCTCAAGAAGGGAAAGTTCCGTTCACTCGGCCGTAGGTACGTCTGCAAGCCTGCCTTCTGCTCCAGCGGCTACATTCGCCGGAAAATGCTCTAGCTGTCTGGAGATCGGGCTCTCCTGGTGGACGACAGGCGACAGACGACAGGCAACTGTTCTGGCGCTGAATGGAAGGCACTGCGGTCGCGACGACCCGCCGACCTTATGAATACAGACCCAGATGATTAAGATTATGGCGGGAGCCACCTCGAGGAATCGAAACAGCCCCGCTTGCACGCTAGCTAACCTTCATCTCCGTTGGCGTCCAGGATGCCGAGCTGTTGCTCCGCGACAGGTAGCTCCCACTTGGGTTTTAGCTGTCGGTCCGACACCCCGGCGTCATTCCTTGCTATGATGGCTCAAGCAACTAGCAATTCCTGGGCATGGGCGCTGCTCTTCCTGGTGTCGATTGCGAGCTTTCATCTGAGCGATGCGGCGCCCGGAATCGAAGTCCACTTTACTAGGACACGCATTTCCGAGGCGAAGAGTAGTGTGCATGTGCTGGATGTGGATCATACGCAGAGCTTTATGACGCTGTGAAAATTCGGCGATAAGGCATCTTCGGTGCAGTGGCACGGTCTCGTACAGAGCAGCAGCTTCGATGACCACACGCGCACCGCCTTCTACACGGACTTGTTCTGCAGCGAGTTGGTGCACCACTGGTCCACAGCCGAGGAGAACAACCCGACCAGTTTCCAGCTCGACAGCATCAACGACGACATCTTGCCTTTCGTGATTTGTGGCAGTAGCAGCAGTATTGACAGGCTTGGGGCTCGATTCCAGCACAGGTTTGTCATTTGTGTTGGAATACTAGGCGAAGTCAACGTGACCGTTACCAAGAACCAGTAGATTAGAAGGTTCACTCGACGAGAAATATTGACTCGACTCCAGATCATAGCTGCACCACCTAATAAGACTGTGTGGTCTCTTGGGCTGTAGGCGAATTGGATAGTGAGTGTATTAGAGGTTTAAGCCTACGGTGGTTACAACTGCTGCTGCTAGGCGTTAGCAACCGCTCTAGCGGTTGCTCTCTGCGGTTCTGGGGTTTCAAGTCTTGGAAATTTCTGCACCACA
>JAADYK010000489.1:0-19031 GCA_023338225.1 Halophytophthora batemanensis
CCACCTCCGCCTGACGCCGTACAACTGGCACCACAGCATGTACCCACAGTGCCAGAACTGTCTCGCCGTGTTCAACCGTGAAGAGCGCTGGACGTCCTCCATGCTGCTACTGGACCAGCTCATGGCCGACACGGACGGGTGTACGCTGGTACTGGCGCAGATCTTGGAGCAGCTCGCTGGCCAGCAAGTGCTCGGACGAACCGACTGGAAGTACGTTCCAGGCTTTGACGTCCTCATGGCTTCTTCGCTGACCATCACCAAGAAGATCTTCGAGCATGAACTACGGGATCGCGAGCCACACTGGCAGGACGGTGGCGATGACAAGAAAGAACAGCAGCTCTTTCGTGGGTCGATGACTCTTGGAGACGGCGCGCTGGAGGAAGCCAACTCGCCTCGAGCCTTCTTTATGGTGCAGTTGACCGCCATGATGCACGAGAATGTGGGCTTCATCCACGACTACCTCATGACGATCCTCAAGAGCACGAACTACATGCTGCCGCACCACGTGGGGCTCTGTCTGCAGTACCTGGAGCAGCTTGTTCTCGAGTTCCCGCAGTTCTTCGTGAACGAACCGGCGGCGCAGAGCTTCTTGTCACTGTCGTCCATGGCCACTACGAACCCACACAGCCAGCCACAGCTCGAACGCACTTGCGCTGACGTGGAGACACTGCGGTACGTCTTCTCGTGTCTGTTGGATTCAGAGCACTTTGAGATCCTGAAGGCCACAGAGCTGTTCCTGCTCAAGCACTTCAGCCACTTCTCCGTGACGCTGCAGTTGCAACTCACGGACCTCTTCGCCACGCACTTCAAGCGGCTCTTCCTGCACTGGAACCGCGACGTGCGCTACTGCTACTACCACGTGCTGCTCTACCTCACGTACCCAGGCAACCGCCTTGTTCTCGGCGCCAAGTCGGACGAGACACTCATGGGCGCTGAAGCGTCGCAGCTTTTTGAGATCCCGGGCTTGGTTCGCTCCGCCAGTGGCGCGAACTGGGATGTCTTCGACGTCCCGCTGCAGCAAGTGGTGGCACGCTTTACTCACGTGACAAAGCGCAAGAAGCGCTCCGTGCTCCCACCTTCGTGGGTGGACAACGTGCCGTGGTGCATGTTGCAGCGCGCCGTGACCGAGTACAAGACCCACGTGCAGACGTACTTCGCTGTGGCGCGCCAGCTATCGCCGCACCAGCGCGTACCCACACCCATCTTCTCCGTCAAGAGCGGAGAGAATACCGACGCCCCTACTGCCGCCCCGCCCGCTATGCGGATGGCCTCGGCAGTACTAGCTTAGCTTCCCGGCCGCAGATCGCGCTGGCCCGCATGCCCCCATGCCTTTTCATCACCAGAAAGCAAGGAGGACACTAGCGAACCCGAACGCAAGGGAATCAATGAAGCACCTAGTTTATAAGCCAACCATCGACGTTGATACCTCCATTTCCAACCAATCGCGTGTCCGAAAACACAGATGATGACCCGATTACGACCCGCTTTCACCCGATCAGCTCTGTCAGCTCGCCAGTCACGGAAGAGCGACGGAAGCGCTAGTATGCGGGCCAGGAGCATGCGCCTCGCCAAGCTGCTGCTGCGCCCGAGCGCCACCAGCCGCGCGCTGTCCACCGCCCCCGGCCACGCGAATGGGAAGCGCGTGCTCTGCTCGCTGCAGGAGCTGCGTGCGCTGGGCGACAAGGGGCTCAAGTTCCCGCTGCACGAGCCGCAGTCCGCTGACTCGACGTCCTCCACTACGTCCACCACGAGGAAGTCTGCGCGCAGACGCCGCGACCTTCTGACCACCGGCTTCGTGTTCCTGAACAAGTCGACGGGCGAGCCACAAGCCTTTATTAACCGTTGCCCGCACGCGCTGCTGGAGTTGGACTTGGACGACAGCGACTTCTTCTGCGAAGGCTTCATCCAGTGCAAGGCGCATGCTGCCTTCTTTGACCCAGGTTCGCAGCGTGACGCTACGCCAGATGCAAAGCTGACATACGCATACCAGTGGCCCACGTACTGACTCTTGGCTTGCGGGCGATTGTACGGTGCTTTCGTGCTCACAGACACGGGGATCTGTCTGCAAGGGCCCATGAACTCCCGCAAGAAGCTCCGGGTACGTTCACTCGCTTGCTCACCTGCATCCTGGCTTGGCTCCCAATCTCCCCCATCTAATGCATGTTGTTGTGTGCTCTGTGCCCAACTTCAACAGAGTCTGGATGAACTGCGCGTGGAGGTAACCGAGGGCGACGTGGTGCTGCTGCCGGACCAGAAGGAGGCGCGCTTCTCCATGACCCCAGCGTATGACGACGACGCACACTCGGAAAGCTACCGCCGCGAGAAGCAGTTGCAATTGGCGACGGCACTAGCCAGTCGATCCAACGAGGTGGAAGACATGCAGCGAATGCTGCATGAGAAGACCATGGCGCGCCTGCAGCAGTTTAAGCAGCAAGACGAGCAGGCCGCCGCTGAAAAGGCCACGCGCAAACCCCGCAAGCCGACAAGCTAGCCATCTAAGGGCGGATAGCTGGACAGTATGCGCACGCACCTGCTAATAGAAGTTGGAGTCCATGGGGACTGCCAGGTTGGTGTCGTCGCCAGCATGCGGCTGCAAAGATGTCCGAGCGACGAGGATTTGCCCACTGCGCTCGCTGCTGCAGCGCTCGGCGGCGTTTCTTTCGCTGCGTTTGCACGCATACAGGCAACAGCCAGCTAGCCAGACACGCCACGGCTGCAGGTCGTGTGGTCTTGACTTGTATCGGCTGGGCGTTGCCGAGCAAGACGAACGCTGCTTGGGCTGCAGCAGCGCCAGGCTGAAACGCAAGTGGCGCTGGCGTCCGCAGGGCCCCAAGCAGCGCTAATGCGTGCAACAGGGCCTGCTTGGGCGGCAAGATACCTCGAGCCGAGTGACGTGTTCGAGCCGCGGGCAGTCCGCTGAGCAGCGACTACAACCACGTGGCCTACAACTCGCGGATCTGGCGCGCGTTGCCATGCACTCTTGCTCGCCTTCACGCGGTGCTATGTCAGAGGCCGGCAGCGACCTTAAGAGGCGCAGACTGAAGCGCAAGGCAAAGCTGAAGAAGCGCGCTCCCGGGGATTTGTGCTCGTCGCCTCAGCTTCAACTCGCCCGCCGCTTGCACGAGCCGACGGACCAACCGTTTCGCCGGCGCTCGCGGCTCTCTCTCTCTCTCTTTCGTCACCCGCCGCCGCGTACTCGTCGAGACAGCAGGCGGTGCTGTCGACACTTGACCGCATTGCCGGTGTTGGCCAAGCAGCTCCACGTCAACCGGCCTTGCGCGCATGCTGCTTGCAGTGAAGAGCGCTGTTCCGGCGATGCGGTAAGCTCGGTTCTGTTGCGCGGGAGTTGCTGAATCGGAGGGCGGCCGCATACAGTTGCGCTCAAGTTGCCGGCACCCTCACGCGCGGGCCCACTTTTGATGGGTAAGCATCCGATTTGCAAGGTTTCGGAGTTCAAGGTGGGCGCCAGCGCGCCGACGTCACGCCACTTTTCACATGGAAGCCGCGCCAATCAGCCCGCAGTCCCAACTTCAAGAAAACTCTCTGGCGTGGATTGTACCTCTCACAGCCATGCATGCGTGTTCGCAGGTCTATCGCAGGAGTCAGCGCCGCCGTGCGCCTTCACCGAGCCGCCGCTGCACTCTGCTCTTGTGGAAGCTATCACATATCCGAGCCATCGGTTAGGACGGACTCGTCCACAGCCGAGCCATTTGGCCAAGAGCCAAAGAAAGAAGCCTGTCAAGCAAACGCCATCCACTCACGCCAAGGTCTGGGGCCCCTGGACCGCGATCCTGCTCACTTCCGCATCTGCCCGCCTCCGCGTACACGACTTACGCCCACGCCCACGCATACGCACACACAGCCATGGTGGCACACAACGACGGCAAGGCCACGACGGGCGCGACGGTGTCCGCGCGTCTGCTGGGTTCCACGTGCTCGGGGCTCTTCGAGCTCATGATCTTCCACCCCGTGGACACGGTCGCCAAGCGCCTCATGACCAACAAGGAGCCGGTACGTCTGCGCCGCCATCCCAGCAGCGCGTTGTTCCCTGCGGGCCATTCCTATGTACGGCAGTGACGCTAAGACGCACTCATTCGTGGTGGATCCTTCTCTATTTGCCCAGATGCACGGCATGGCGGGTCTGAACAAGGTGATCTTCCGCGACGCGTACGAGAAGCCGGTGCTTTCGCGCTACCGTTCGCTCTTCCCGGGTCTGGGCTTTGCGGCAGGCTACAAGGTGTCGCAGCGCATCTATAAGTTCGGTGGGCAGCCCGTCATGAAGGACTTTATGTCTCGTAACTACGAGGACCAGTTCAAGGCTGTCTTTGGCGACCGCAACGCCAAGACCATGATGCACGCCACGGCCGGCAGTCTCATTGGCATTGGCGAGATCGCGCTGCTGCCTCTGGACGTGCTCAAGATCCGCGCGCAGACCAACCCGGCCGCCATCGCCGGCAAGGGCGTGGTGCAGATCTTCACCACGGAAGGCTTCGCGCTCTACCGTGGCGCTGGCTGGACGGCGGCGCGCAACGCGCCAGGCTCCTTCTCGCTCTTTGGCGGTTCGGCGTTCGCCAAGGAGTACCTCTTCCAGCTGGAGAACTACAACGACGCCACCTTCTTCCAGAACTTCGTGGCCTCCATCTCGGGTGCTTCCGCCAGTATCATCGGTACGTCCACCATTATGGGTCGACTTGACGTGCCAATGTGGTATTGTGCATTGGGACTTATGGGTGTATTGTGTATTGTGTATTGCATTGTGCATTGTGCATTGCATTGTGTATGGTACCTTTATTTTGTGTCTTGCAGTGGCCCAGCCGTTGGATGTGATCAAGACGCGCGTGCAGTCGCGTCCGTTTGACTCGCCCGAGAGCGGCATGTCGGTGGTGCGCAATCTGCTCAAGACGGAGGGCCCGGGCGCACTCTTCAAGGGCCTCATCCCCAAGCTCTCCGTGGTGGGCCCCAAGCTCGTCTTCTCCTTCACCGTGGCGCAGCACCTCATCGCGTACTTTGAGAAGTCGTTCAGCAGCTAGACGACACTCGACCAGCGGAGTGGATCGCCACTCTGCTTCTCGTGCACTGACAACAGTGGAAGCAGTTGAAGCAGCGACACACCAAGAGAGGACCCATAGATCGCCCGTCGTTTGGACGGGTTGGATACGCTCCTTCTCGCTGTGACCCACGTTCACGCTTTGTGTGATCCGTGTGTGCAGTGCGGAAGGAGCGTCAGTAGCGAGCGAAAGCAGCCCAGGTAATCGAGTTTATTGTCATCCCCCCTACCACCACCACCACCACGCCGACGTCTTCTGGTTCAGCAGTGCCTCCAGCTCCAATGCACTGTATCCGCCACTGCAACCGACTAAAAGCCCTTTGCAGTCCTCAATCAAGTCTCCAGACACTAGCTATTCACGCCATTAGCAGCAACACCCCGCGAGCCAGCGAGAGCGCCACGCCCCCTACAGCTCCTACAATGGCCAGCAACGCCAACGCCAGCTTCCACTTCCAGAGTCGACGTGGTTGTTGTGCGAACGCCTGCTGCGGGAAGTAGAGCTGCAGTAGACTGGCCAGCGTTTCATGCGAGCCTACGGGTCGACCATCGGGACGCGTCACTTGTGTCGTCTTGAGCGTGAACTCGGCCCGAAGCGCATAGTGGTCCGACAAGTGCGTGATCGGCAGTCGGTGCTTTTCATCCTCGTCGTCTTCGTCGCTTATGAGCTCTTGAACGCTGGCGTGGTCCACACGCGTATGTTCGTCTACAAGTCGCAGACTAAAGCGTGGGGTGGTCGCTGACATGACCGCGTCATCTCCATCCGTGCTGTCTGTGCTGGTAGCTGTGGTAGTCGAAGTGGCTTCAAAGGACACGGCTCGCTCTCGCTCCCGCTCGCCGACACCTGGGAAGAAGAACATGTAGTCGATGCACTTGCCGTCTTTCTGAGGCGACAGCGGGTCCGACGTGTGCACGAGCGTGGCGTGGCCGTCGCCGTTCGTGATCGGATGCAGTTCGTGAGCCAATTTGGTCGAATCGCAGCGCTTCATAAGGTCCACCAATGTCGTCCTGGCGTCTTTCGCGGTTTCATCGTCGTCCAACTCGCTCTCCAGTCTGGTTTGACGCACCACACGTTCCAGATCCGCCACAAGCTGCTGGTACACGTGGCTCTCTTGACAGCGCGACGCGGTGGACGCCCCGGAGCGCTCGTCATGAACCAGGTTGTGTCTTGCATCCAGGTTGAAATCACCGGTAATAAGCACCGGCACCCCGGCGTCTTCGCGGATGGTTCGTCCCACGAACCGCTGCAGCTCCCGTAGCTGCGCAGCACGGATAGAGAACTCTTTGTGGTTGTCTCCCGCCTGGGTGTGCGTTGTGAAGACGTGCAGCGAGTCGGCAAGGTCAGGTGAGAGCTGGATACGAGCGTAAAGCACGCCTTTGGCACAGATACCGTCGCTGCCGGCGCCTACGGAGAAGGCGATTTGATCTCGCTCGACAATGGGGAAGCGGCTGAGAATGAGCAGCCCGCCGTCAATGAGTCGCGAGTCTAGTAGTTGGGGCCATACGGAGCCACAGTGGTAATGGAAGCCTAGGCGTCGCGCCTCGCGTACGAAGCGGCGATGGCGCGGCCCAGCCTCGAACATCTCCTGCAGGATGACCACGTCAAAGCGCGCCATCTTGCGCAGCAGTAGTGCCAGGCGCAGGTCCTTGTGGTCTCCCGACTGGAACCATGTGCCACTGTGGATGCCTTCGGGGCGACAGAAGATCTGCGATGCCAGCAGCACCAACGCAAGCACAAGCACGAGGTAAATGGCGAGCAGAACATGGCAATGGGTTCAAAGGACTTGCGCTCTGGTGGCCTCGACGGCCGTACGCACGTTCATGCTCAGCACCGCGAGGCGCTCCTGCATGTTGGCCATCCTGTGCAGCTCTGCTGGTCTTCTGGGCGCCTGCCGCGGTCGCAAGAAGCTCCCGGACGCGAGGGAAGGCGACCTCCTGCTCCAAGTGCTCCAAGTGCTCCAAGTCGAACTGGGTCTCTTTCTGGGCGGTCGCGGCTTTGTAGCATCGGGACACCGGACTTATCCCTTCTGAGGGCGTCTGACTGGTGGAAAAGGACTCTTCCGACGCGCTGACTGGCTAAAACTCCTCGCGAACAGCTGTACCCGCTCGTTTCGCCTCCAGCTGAACATGCTCATGAGGTTCAGGCGGTTCTTGCTGTGGATGGAACTGCTCCGCGCCAGTCCTCAGGGACTCTGGGGCAAGCGCAGCCAGCTGTCGCAGCAGTGTATCCAGCGTGCGCTCCGCCTCGCGCACCTGCGCGGCGCGTGTCTCGGCCAGCGCGCAGTATTTAACGACGCAGCTCAGCTCCCGTCGGCGAGCGGAGATGTCGGCGCGCAGCTCTTTCTGGCGCTGCATGAGCCGCGCCTCCGCGAACTTGGCTTCACCAGCGGCTATATTGGCTTCGCTGCGCTTCTGGCTCTGGTCGTGGATAAAGGCGGCTAGCGCCAGCTTCTCCGTGGCTTCAAACGCACTCACGGCTTCAGGCGTCGCGAGTGGCTCCGAGTCTGGAACGCGGACAGATCCACGGACAGTGAGTCAGTAAGTGTGGAGTATCAAGCGGTAGGTCCTGGACGTACCAACAGTGGTCAGGCTCTGCAGCATCGTGTCAATGTGGCGCTGTCTGGCGGCTTCTTGGCTGCGGAGTGCTGCTTTCTCAGCTAGCACGGCGCGGAGCACATGTGGCTGGACCTCTTCCTCCCATGATAGTCCAGTCTCACTGGTCTCTACGACCGGTTCATCCACGCTGAAGCGTGCCGCTGTCAGGAAAGCGTCGGCGTCGATACAGATACCTACGCCGTGTCGCGCGCCAGCTTCCCACTCACCCAAATACTTGTCGCCGAAGGCGCCAATGTACACGCCGTGGCCGTTGGCGAGTCCGTCGCGGAATTCGCCACAGAAGGAGGAGCCATTCGCATGGACTTCAACACCCACCCCATGCTTCTTGCCAGCATGCATGGCACCAGCGTATGTACTGCCAAAGACTGAGAGTAAGATGCCCGTGCCCTCAGGCTGGCCGTCTGGAACATCGCCGTGAGTGGTCTAGTCATCACAGGCCGTACGGCAGGAGGATCGATGGCAGACTCACCGGCGTTCACCTCTCCGTGGTATGTTGACCGGTCCAGCAGCGTCGTAGTCGCTACGCGCGCCACAATCTCTGCTTCTTCGGCCTCGGCGTCTCCACTCTGCTCCTCTGGGATGCCCTGTTGCACTCGGGTTGACTCAAGGTGCTGTGATGCCTCTCCGTTTCGTCCAGTCCCGCTGTCGCTCACGCTGCCAATCGGACCCACAGTTAGTACCGCCATGGGCGACGCGCTGCTGGTGCTGTTGGGAGTGCTGCCGCTGGAGGCTTCTCCTGCCGGCGGGGCAGCGCTAACCGCCTCCGAGGTGGACATGGCTGCTCTTCTTGAGCTTCAGCTTGAAAGACGGCAAGAAGCTGGCGTCCCTTCGCGTCCCCGGAACCTTTCAGCATATTGCCTGCGTTGTTTCATGCCGTCATTCTGCACTCAATGTATTGCCCACTTCCAATTGGTCCAAATGCGCTTTTCTTTTCCAGCCAATCACATTCTTCTCGGGCTGCAGCCGGTGCACTTCAACTTGCGGTGCGTGGCCCCATGTTACCTGCTGCAAGACGTCCGACGCCCAGTTGCGAGCAAGAAGAAGGCACGACACACAGCAACCAAGAGGAAAGTGCGCATGCATACGCCCGACGGCCAGGAGACGGCGGAGATGCAAGCGCCGCCAGCGCGCGCTGGGCTCGGTGCGCGCGTGGCCGTCGCCACGAGGTACGAGCAGAGGCGAGTGTGGCGCGAACCGCGTTGGCGCGAAGGTTGTCCGAGCAGTGCGGGACTTCGCAACTAGGTAGGACGTCCTTTGGTTTACTTCGCCATTGCGGTTGTTTGTGCTTGCGTTGCAGTGAGAACGTGGACGACAGCTTCGGCTGGAAGCTGGTGCACGACCGCCAGTGCAATTTGGTCTACTATCTGCACGGCTATACGGGCGAGGTACGGTGGCCCCGACCAGAGACCGTGGGTTTCGTCATGCACGGGCTAAAACCTCTGCCAGCGCACTCCGGAATCGACACGACACCCATGACGAGCATGGTGAACCCGGATGTGTGGAGTCCTTACTACCCGCACGTGGTCATGCTGCCATCCGGGCTCATTCTGGTACATCCGGCCGCTGCAAACCCACGTGGTTCAATGTCGATGCAATGCGAATACAACCGCTTCCCACTCGCGCACTTTGCCAGCGTCGATGGAGACGAAGCCATGCGTGGAGACGGAGCGTTGATGGATCGTCTACAAGTGTCTGGCGGGGTTGTGAACGTCGACACACGCTCATCTTTCGCGAGGACAACGTCAGGAGCGCGATCACTGCCTCCCACGTGGGAAGGTCTGCGCAGTGGTTCACCCTTCCTGCCGCCGTATCCGGTTGTAATCCTAGAAAGCGAGACCTCAACCCAGACGCCAGTGCTCTCACCTTCGCCTCCGCCGTCCCAGCCACTGCAAGAGCGTTTCCACACGCCGGAGGTTGAGATCGAAGCCGACCAGCAGATACAGACGCAATCGGACACCACAGAAGGCGAATGCCAATGGGAACGATCTGACTCGGAAGACTCCAGTTCGACTACCAGCAGCCGGATGCCGACGCTGCCACCCGATTCTCTGTCAGGGCAGCGGGGCTACAGACCGACAGGTGCGACGCGCTATTGCTTTTCCCGGTGTGCTGGGTGCTTAGCAGCTGTCTCTGTGCTGTGCTCTGCCGTAGGGTATGCCAGTGGATACCATTCATCGCGCGCACAGAAGGAGCACAATCGGAAGGGCTACATGCTCCGCCAGTCCCGCAAGATGATGCGGCGCGGGGCTGCGCATGCCACAACTGGGTACGCCGCGTCGTTCAAGCAGACCACTCGCCCAGCTCTCTCAGCGACGTCGAACATGCGGCTCCAGCGTCCCAGTGGAGGCGACCGCCACAACAGACACGACGACAGCTTCGTGCCCCACAACGAGCACGAGTACGACCCCGTGTCGCCTATGCTGTACTGATTGATAGGACACACAACATACTACCAGACATCTAGTCTGATTCACGGGGTTGCTCCGATTCGCAGCAGCAGCCCACACCGTGCTCCTCTCTTTCCTGGCAGCAGCGCGAGTTCTCCGACCATTTCCCGCACACTGGGGCATGAGAAGGAAGGATTAATGTAAGTTTTGAATGGCTGCATGCATCTTCCGTTCCTGGATCGATCGGCCCAGCATCACCATGAGGTTCAGGTCTGCGAATTGCCTCGCAAGCACACACATACACACACCGACACGGATGAGCACTGGTCGATTGGCATTCCTTCCGCGTACGGCTCGGCCATTGCGCAATACTGCTGTTGTGATCGTTCGGACAGCGAATCTACTTTGCACTCTGTCTTACAAACACTTGGCACTAACCACGAAGTAGAGAACTCGCTCAAACGGAGCAGGCAAAGTTCTGCCCTCTCTGCTTCCAACAACTTCCCAGGGACTCACCGACTACTGCACCAGCACGCGGCGCGTCCTGCATTCTCACCAACGTGTCCCTACCGAGTTCGCGTTCCATCCCGATGACCATGAAGCCTTGAGGTGTCAATGCTAGCGTCATACTCAGCGAAGCTTGTGCGCAAATGCCCAACGAGACGCAGAAGTCCAACGAACTTAGCGTGTCGTGCAACACCTAATGCCCATTATAAGCAGGGTCTCCTACGCGAGCTAGTTATTTCGCCGCAAGATCGTCGGATGCCGAAGATCCCTGTGTGCATTGGCCCTGTAGCCACTTCTCTGCATCATCGAGTAGCCCAAGGTTGTCCATGGGTGAGGCTGATTCATTTGTTTAAATCGATGCCTGGATCACTGGCCAACCCACTTGCTTCCGCTAGCCTTGACGACACCCTGTCCCCGCGTCGCCTACCAAACGGGCCTCCGGCGAGCAATGTGGCCTGCTTCTCGTGCTCCCTTGCAGGACCTCACAGCCGGGGGACTTCCTCCGGGCTGCGCTCGACTTGGAATTTTCGGAAGCGATCCTGGTACATGCTGCTGCGACCTGTGCCACTCCTGATGGAGTCTGTCGTTCCTGTCCATGCTTTGAATGAGCCGGTATCCAGCAGACTTGCGATGACCGCCCCTACTCCACCCCGAGAGTCAAGAGTCAGTCTTGGGGAGGTACTCCCCCGCTCAGGAGTACTAGTCGTCGGGCTCACTGGTGGTGCTCGCCAGGCTCACCAGGGGCCAGGACGGCAGTAACGCGACCTGCAGTGCCGTTCGTCGCGCTAGGACGCCGTCTTTCTCCGCCAACTGGAGGCTTACCATCGCATGTGCAGTGCGAAGACGTGGATCAATGTCCATGCACGCAAATCTGTGGTGTCGTTGCAGGAGTCAAAGTGCGCTAGTCGCCAGCGTCAGACTGCCATCTACAAGCAAGCAAGTGGAGCGGATTGGCTGAGATACGAAAGATATGTGGCTGGGTCACTGCACTGTGCCTTGAAGAGGAGATGGGAAGAAGGGGTGGAGCGAGTGGAGCTCGGCAGAGCAAGCTCCAGAAGAGAAGACGTCGAACGGAGCACAAGTGCAGAGCGCTGAGGAGAAGACGGCAAGATATGGGTAATCGAGCATCAGCAATGGCGACAAGCGAGACAGAGTCCTCTCATCGAGGAAGACGCCAGCGCGATCGAGTAGCAGCGATGGTGACATACGACACCAAGACTGACATTCGATGGGACTCCGCTCAGAGCGACGTCGTACAGACGACTGATCTACTGGGTGACCACTTGGCCATGGAATTACGGGCGGCTGTCCAAGCAGGCAAGGGAGGCAAGGCAAGTAGAACGTATCGCAAGGAACTATCTAAGACACTCCGGGAGTACGAGAATGAGTCACGATTGCTAATCAAGCTCGCAGACACGGGGCGAGTCGTCCAGGTACTCGAGAGAGCGATCCACACCGTGCTGGGCCTTTTGCGCTGCCATCTATCAGGCGTGGTGGCGTCATGGCTTCAGTACCTCCAGGACGAGCGCCGGCAGCGAGTAGCACTGTACGAAGCGCTACTAGCGGATGAGGACCGTCTTCGTGCGGAACTCGGTAGCGACCAAGACCACGAAGAGATCCAGACGTTGCTCAAGCATGGCATCGAGAAGTATGGTACTGTATTGACACCGGGGGAGCTGGATGTGATGGCAGCAGCGTTCAAGGCGTCAGTGGAGATGTCGGGTATCGTCGTGATGAGGACACCCGACTGGTTTACGACAACGATTGATGCAGGACGATTCGGTGTTGAAAAATCTGCACTCGCTGGAGGGGAGGAGCGCTGCTTGCGTGAGGCTTCAATGTGGTCCAAGCTGCATCACCCGAACGTTCGCAAGTTCTACGGCGCGTGTCATGTGGGTGAGGAGCCATATCTTCTCCACGAGGAATTATGGGGATCAAGCTTCGATGGCTGGGAATCGCTGGTGGGATACGCACGTGGCCTCCTGTTCCTTCACGAGCAGGGTATTGTGCACAAAGAGCTTTCCCAAGAAGCTTTCATGCAAAACGGCGGTGGTGTTTTGAGCGGATTGGGATTGGCGCGCGTTTCACCAGTCGAGGGAATGCCACACGGCAGTTGTCGCGAATTTACATCGACAAACGAGCGCTCAGACGCAACCCTTGACGACCAACGACCGTCGAAACCACGCGACGTCAAAGCATTCAGTACTTGCTGCTTTCAAATGCTTGTCACCCATCGAGCAAGTTCCACTCGAGAAGTTTCAGCACGAGAGTCGATGGACTTCCCTTCTACGAAGCCCAGCGTCCTGAGCAACGAGGAGTGGCGACTCCTGCAGAGCATGCACTGTACCAACCCAGTCGAACGGCTGTCAATGCTGGACATCGTACATGAAATGGAAATACTTGCAAAGCGCGAACACCTTGACAATCCTCCCTACGACCCCGAGGGCGTCTCCGAGGATGTGAACGATGTGCGCCACTACGTAGTGGTGATAGTTGGCCAGACGCTGGCCCAAATGCTGGAGGAAGCTAGCCTCATCTGCGACAAAGCCGACAACAAGCTTGCAGCCGTGCACCAGCCAGTGTGTGGCCGTCTCTTGGACGTTTACAAGCAGCTGGTCCAGTGTTCGTCTCCGCTGCCACTGCAGATGGTGGAGCGGTTTGGCGGTCTCGTGACGCGTTTCATCCTCACGCTGGAGCGCAAGACGAGCGGTGGCTACAGCTGCGGCATTCTTTCGAGTCAGAGTGTAGCGGGTTCTCTGTGTGCATCACGGACAGTCGCGGCTCGGAACTATGGTTTGCACTACGACATCGATCGCTTTCTTCACAAGTACGCCTCGTTGGGTCTGGATGACTCAGGCTCGCTGCACGCTTGGAAACCGTCGTGGGAGGCTGTGCAGCGCCAGCAGCGCCAGAAGTTGGCACGCGCGATCGCGAATCCGGAGACGATACTGGAAGGTGTCGAGAGCGAGGCGGAGGTATCGGAGACACTTGCTCTGTTGCAGTTCGAGCGTCAGAATGCTGGCCTGACGAGCGTGGGTCGGTCGCTCCCCGCTTTGCCACCATGGTACATCGCGCCGCATCGTGTGCAACTGGGCAAGCATTTGGCGGACGGATCGTTCGGTTCCATGTACGAGGCTACGTATGAGGAGACGCCCGTGGTGGTGAAGGTACTGCCGACTGAGTTGACACCCGAGGCGCGTCGGCAGTTCATTCAAGAGGCAGACGTGTGGTTCTCACTGGAGCACATGTTTGTGTTGAAACTGTATGGCGCGTGCCACGAGGGCCACCCCTTCTTCGTGTGCGAGCCAGCGATGGAGGGGACCATCGTCAAGGCTTTGGAGCGAGGTGGTAACACCTGGATGTACTTGCTCCAAACCGGTCTAGGCCTCCAGCACTTACATGACCATATTATGGTGCACGCAAACCTCAAGGGCAGCAGCATCCTTGTGACTGGCAGTGGAGGTGTCAAGCTGGCAGACTTCGGATTGAGCTTCAACGCGCACAAGCCAACTTCAACGGTCGCTGCCGACAGCAGAGCTCTCTGCGCGTCCCGCTGGAACGCTCCAGAAGTGCTACGCGGTGAAAAGCCCACGCTTGCGTCCGACATCTACTCGTTTGGAATGCTCATCATCGAGGCGGTGACAGGCGAGCTTCCGTGGGGGAGTGGAATTCCGGATGCGGCGGTGAAGCACAACGTGGTGCATGAGCGACTGCTGCCTCAGCGTCCGGCGACCTTCAGCGACGGGGCATGGGATCTCGTGACCCGAATGTGCTCTTACGATCCGGACAACAGACTGACGATTGGTGCGGTCCTGGCAATTCTGACAGATCTGAGAGAGTTGCAGAGGAGATCCGAGTATTGAGCCCGGAACGCGCCGGTGTAGATGATCAGTCTGTTGTGCCCTCATCTAAGCCAATGCAGTTTTCGATGGAGACACGACGAGTAGGTATGCTATCTGCTCGCCTGGGTGTGATATTTGCTAGATTGCTGTAGCACCCCCACGACTAGCGTCTTCATGCACTTTTGACATCACAACGACCTTGTTCCCGTTTGGGCGACTCACTAGCCGCAAGATGCGGCATCAACTTCTGTGCCCCCGTTTTGAATGATTCGAAGGAAGTGAGAAGGGAGGCCTGCGACCTGCACGTGAACGAGACGGGGAAGGTATTGCCACGACGACAGTCATAGCTTGCTGGGAGACTCTCCTGGACTCACAGTAAAAGCTGTTGTTTACGCCACTTGCCATTCTTCAGCTCGAGTGAGACTCATATCGCGGATCGTGCGCAGACTTTGGGCGGATATGGTGTCTACGATTCAGGTGTAGTCATCATCAAGACAGGAAGCAATGTGGCGGAGGCAACAATCCGCTGGACGGTAAGAGAGCCAGCACAACCAGATAGTCTGGGGACTCGACTACAGCTAGATCACGCTGGCATCCTACTGGGACTCCGAGCATGCAAGACCCACGACTGGGGGCCAATTCACATTGTATGTGGCTCCCGGTTCACCATCAGACAGCACACCACCAGGGCCCACTCTTGAGCGCGGCACCTCACCACAAATCTATTGGAGAGCCCGTCGCGCCGCGAACTCACTAGATCTGGTGTCCTGGACGTGCCACGAGGCCTCGTAGCTACGACTCGCCAACACGGTGGCCATTATGGTCATCCAGATCGGGAGTAAAGCTGGGTATGACCCTACCACGCCCACACCACCAACACCTCATTGGAGGGCCGATGAAGGGCAGACACCAGTGATCAGAGGCGGCTGGCTCGACAACTCAACCAACTAGCGTCCAGTAAGACCCATTGGCACCGAGACTCCAGTCTATCAAGTTAGAACGGCTACGGCCAGTACGCTGGCTGGGACGGACCTCGGAGGTCGTTAGTCAGTCGACATTATCGTATCTCACTTCAAAACCAAATCATCTTCAACGACGAGCAGTGGGTTCTCGGGCAACAGACTGACGATTGGCGCGGTCCTGGTTATTCTGGACCAGTGGAAAGATCAGTTGTGTCTCTCACAGGTAACAGTTGTGAAATGCTGGAGTGCGCTGGTGCGAGTGTTCTACCGCATCCTCATTCGATATGCAGCGCTGGCGGGCACTGGGCGATGGAGAAAGGCTCAGTGGATATCCATTGATGGGCAGCTGCTTGTGCTATTGAGAGCCTCGCTGCTCTTGACGCAAGTATGAGCGACCAAGCTCTGGACCGCGTTCTGATGTTTAGGCGGCACCAGCAGGAGATCGTACGACACAGTAGACGCGAGATCGTCCGGTTAACTCGCCCTGCATCGCCAATGTCGACCCCGCACTTGCTTTCGAGACGAACCTCGGTGAACTCCTATGGACAGATGCAACAGCTTCCAATGGCACGCGGTCATATCTGCGGGTCGTTCAGCGGTGCAAACGGCAGAAGCGCCACGAACGTGGTGCGAAGACAACGACGACGTTCGCCTCGCTCGTTGGGCATCGCTTTGTGGCCTGCCCCTGCCTCGACCTCTAAGTCCACGGCCCAGATTGGGACGGCGTCGATAATACTCCTTACCAGTGCCTGGTATCTTCGCAGGCAGCGCGTGCAAGACGCAGCCCCGAATACTTCGCTCCAAACTGAAGTGCTAAGGATCCGTTGCGACTACGAAATGGATGGGTTTGGCCGTGCTCGGTAGGCGAGAGCGAAGCTTGGCAAGCGTCGTGCCTACGTCTTCGAGTGTGACGGCGGCCACGAGGACCTGGCTGCGCAGATGATGAGAAACTCAGTCAAACGAGTGATCGCTGTCGCGGCTCCACTGCGTGTGCACTCGGATTGGGTGCTGCTACCCGCAATCATTGCGGGTGTGAGGTTGACGTTGGCAGCAAGGATCTCCGACGGGTCCAGCGGCACCTCGACGATTGTGATAGCTTCGTGGTGCTACCGAGACTACCCGACTGAGCAACACGCTGGCAAACTTCAATCCAGAGCAGATCCTGTAATGCGCCACCAAAAGAGGCGCATTGCCCCACGGCGCACCACTCGCGAGCCGAGCAGCAATATTCCAATGCCTCGGTGCGTTGCCAGCGCCAAGGCGTCGCCGGTGGGGAATGGGCCCATGATTGGCTGGGCGACCGCCTATCTCGACACTTGGTTGGCAGATATTGTGGCAAACGTCTGGCCCACCTCACGCCTCGAGATACTGCCACGAGACACCAAAGTACTGTCCTGGCACGAGAAGACATCCCATTTTTATTACAGTTTTCAGTGAAAGTGTCGCTTATCCAAAAACAGGCTAAACTGCCATATCCAGGACTTCGGCTTTACTGCGAGCGATTTCTTGGCACGACCCGCGCCGTTACCTGGGTGGAGAGGTTCTCGTCTCCACGATGATCTTGAGCCTCCTAGGGTTTCATTTTTTGGGAGTTCTCCCCTCGTCGAAACGGCGCCAGCCTCTTGTCCCCGTGCACTTCTCCCTTCGGCAATCCCACCATGTTGATGGCAGCGTTTACGTCTCGGTCCCAGAAGCCGGCCTCGCACGAGTCGTTCCCACGCCTGAGCACGGCGTGACACTTTCTGGTCTCCAGGGTTCCACCCCGCGGGCGAAAAACCAATTTTCCAGATCGCTTGCGCCTTTTCTCGAGACTGGAGTCTACCAATGTAGGACGCCAGCGAGAGCTCGCAGTGGCACGTCGAGCAGAGCTTGCTCATCCTGAACTCGTCCATGGAGACTACCGTTGCGCACTTCGCCAACGCCTGTTTGAGACCCTTCACCGGGTTGGATGCGTTCCCCTTGATCCCGGACGTCCGGCTCCAGTTGCCGTAGACCACGCACGTCTTTCTGCTTGGAACCGGGACCACCCTCTTCGTCAGCGCGTCCACTGCAATGCGAGCCTGACGCTTCTGGAAGAACTTGAGCTTGAGGAACGGCCGTTCCAGACATAAGATCTGAAGGAAGGGGAAACGCCGCTAGAAGTACTCCAGCCGAGTCAGGTAGGCCTCGAACCCGCCAGTCTTGAACAACGGCATCTCACGGACGACTGTCGCGTACTTCAGATATTGTTGTTTGAGTCCTCCCTCCCACGCCCGCCGTCGCCGGAACCCGGACAGGTGCCGGTACCCCTTCGAGCTCACGCTCACAATATCCCTTTCGTTCCTCCGTCTCGGTCGATGCTTCCCACGCTTTCGTCTCGCCCGCCGACAGACTCGCTTCGGACGAAGGTCTTCCCGCACCACTGTGACCACCGACCGCATGCCTGGGTCCACGCCGACCACGATCTCGGGTGAGTACCCAGGTGGGATCGCCCGCTTCGAAGGAGAACTCTTGTCCAAGTCGTTCTTGGGACGGATTAGCAGTACAGACGCTCCGTACCCATTCGTGGTCACCTGGTTCGCGAACAGGTGACTGGCGTGTGTGTACTTCTTCTCCACGACCATCTCTGCGAACGCCTGCTTGGTCATGTCCGAGTCCGAACGAAGGGTTTCGAAGGTGTCCACGCAGAAGGCCTTGCGCATAACGGTCCAGTGTTTCTGTTGGAAGGTCTTCTTATCGAGTTTGATATCTGGGACCCCCACCGTTCAGACATGCTCACACCGGAGCCCTCTTTGATGCGTGTACAGATTCCGGTGAGCGTGGTCCCGTTGATCTTGATGTGAGCGCTGGAGTACGTTGTCGAGACTGGGAACAGCAAGAGTGCCCGCATACCCTTCTCGTTTGGGACCTCCTTCATGCGAGCCTCGACCGCCTTCTGGATCGTCCACAGCAGTCGGATGCAGAAGACGGTCTTGTCCTTCTCCGTAATGGGATTCGGCCACGGGATCCAGCCTTCGCACCAGTCGACCCCAGCGGGCGTCAGCATCGTCCGCATCTCGGTCACTTCATTATTGTTCGACGGTTCCGTGTTGAAGCACACTCGAACAACAGCGTTCACGTCCTCGCACTCGGGATACCTGACACGCACGAACAATCGGAACCGTCGACGGAAGTGCTCGCGAAGCATGACCCCGGCGTTCACGACCATCTGAGCCCGGAGTTCAAACTTGAGACTGGAGAATCCTGTCAGGCCGGTTACCTCCGGCCCAATCTCTCCCTTCACGGTAGATCGCAACCGTCTTCCACAGTTCAGGACTCTTGCTGGCGATGCTGGCCGACTGAGACGTCCACGCGACTCCTGAACAGCAGTGGTCGAAGAAAGTCTGATCGAAGGACGGAAGATCGAGACCGGACTCGAGACAGCGGGGCGTGTGGAGGCTGACCAGGTGCCAGGCCTCCATTTTCACTTGCTTCATGACTCGCGCGCTCTGCCGTATCTCTCGAAGCATGTCGGAGTCAGAACAGACAGTCTCGATGTTGTGTTTGGGCACGACGCGGCGAGGTTGAGGAAGCAGTTCGAGGGGCGACGCTTGTTTTGTAATGCTGTTGAGGTGATGCTTGGGGTTCGAGGCAAATTAACAAGTGAGATTGAGACTTAGAGGTGAAGACTGCTATCACTGCGAGACTGGTTGGC